>CAJNDT010006169.1:1370542-1447425 GCA_905221615.1 Symbiodinium sp. CCMP2592 | reverse complement strand
TTCTCGTGTCTGTCACAGTCTGGTAGGGCGTCTCCACGGAGTTGATGAGAACAGCGAGGTTGTAGTAGCCGTCCGCAGTGACGATGTTCCTTGTTGCGGTGTTCAAGTCGAACCGAACTTGCTTCCGTTCTTGTTCCAGTTCAACCACAGCCAATTTTGCATCATCGCGGATCACTTCCTCATCCACCATGAACCTGGTGATGGCATTGTACTTCCCCTCGTGGTCAGCAACAATGTGTTTGAGACCTCCACCAAACTTAGTGACCATGGCGAGTATCTCCCCATAGGGCTTGTCCATGTACTCCTCAGGAGCAGCAAGCAAGCAGGCTTTGAGGATTTCTCGGACTCGAATGGAAAGATCTCCACCTGACGACAGATTTGCACACGTGAACAGCAAAACCAACGGAGGTGCTTTGAAAGCTGCCCATGTGCGAATGAGATCATTGTCGACCACTTTGTCTTTCGTAATCTTCGGCGGGAGCGAGACGCTCTGCGACGCATCCCCAGAATACATCTCCAGGAACTTGTGGAACTTCAGAAACGTTCGCATCATCCCACCAGACGGGAAAACTTCCTCGTGGTCCACTCCATCGAAGGCCAGCTCGTAGGCATTGTAGCTCTCAGCCATGGCTCGGGTTTCGGTCCTTCCTCCGTAGGAGGGAAGTCCCTACACCCTACTCGACTTCACGGTTCCGGGTTCTCCGTAAGAGGCACCCTTCCCCGATCCGTCTGGTCAGACCTTAGTTGTTCCTTAGTTGGGGCTGTCTTATAGCCCCTTCATCAGCGTCTATACACTGACGTTGCTGCCATGCAATGTCCTCAGATTCATGTGCAACATGACTGACACTGACATGAGCTCGAACAAGGCTGCGAACATTCCTCGCAATTGACCGCCATGAAACATCAATGCGCTGCAACAAACTGCTCTTCGAGTCATGGTTCAAGCAATCATTCGGTCTCATCACCAAACGGTCCGCTTCAGGCATGTTAGAGAACATGATCCTGCGTCCACCACCAACGCCATCAGCACCAACATGATCACCAACCTTAACCTTTGTCACCTTGCCACTTGAAACAAGAGCATGCAACTCTGGCCAAGACCAACATGAACATGAAGAAGGCATGTCAAGCGAAAAATAGACGTCGGAAAATTCCGCACACTTCTTCAGAAGGCGTTTGAGAGATTTCAAGACACTTCTGAAAACCTTGTACTTCCCACCGGAACGTTTCTCACCCCCCACGCAAGCCCCTTCACTACTTCCAGGACCAGCACCTGATCGCAAAAGCGATGCCACGAATAGCACAGGTGTGCGCAGGTCGTTCCGGCACGCATCCTTCATCGTCCCGATAAGGTTGTCCTCATCGGCTTTGGAGCTGATCAGCTCCTTGCAAGTTATGCGAGAGCAACCCTTAGTGGACTTAGGCACGGCGTAGCCATTACCCAAGCCACAGAGGTCAACAATCATGCGGTCTGGCTTTCGTCCACCAGCCTTCGACGGCATGGCTACCAATCTCCCATCGCCATTTGCCTGAAATTTCAAGGCTTTAAGCAATCTTCTGGAGATTTGGCTAGTCAACTCGCATTTATCAGATCGATCCTTAACGTCCGAATCAGTCATGTGCAAATGTTTGGACGAGCACACATCAGACGACTTAGGATGCAGCGCGACGTTTGCGGCAATGTACTCCCATTCATCCTGGCAGTAGCCGAGCTCAACGGCGGTTCCAGGAGACACAGGATCTCGAAAGATATAACGTTGCCCGTGAGTGCATCCTTGGATCTTGATGCTCTTCCACATGGCATCTTCCTGAAGTCCCCTATACTGCTTGGTTTCCTGGACTGGTACTCGAGGAGGCACTTCGATGATGATTTGGGACCCCCATGACGCCGCTCTGCGCGCAATTCTTTGGACGACCTCCCCCCATGGGTAGTCTGTCCGCAATTTGCCCTTTTCGGGGTTGTCAGCGATTTTCCGACTCAGCCACGAATTCTTGCCCAACACCCCTGCACCAATGAAGATTACGGAGTTAGGATTGTCTTTTCTTGCTTGCACCACATCAAAGATGTAGGCGCACATGGCGTCGTCAACTTCTCGCCCCATACTCAGAACATTTACTTGCAGCCCAGGGTCGTAGTGAGAATCGGGAGCATGCTGGTCGATGCAATCCTTGCCTGGAGCATACTCATTCCACCAGTTCTCCTCATCGACTCCTATCAATGTCCATACCGTCACTGCCTTTGGAGCATCTTTGATAGTGATACGGTACTTCCAACGGCTGTAAGGATTCTTGTAAGCATGGACCAACCTTCCATCGTGGTCGAGGAATTGGATCACCAGACCCTCCTTGGGCTTGTTTTCGGCGAAATTGACCACGTGAGGCACAATTGCTCCATCATATCCTTGATATTCCTTTTTCTGTTCCGCCGCGTCATGCCATACATCTTCGTACACCGACGACCATTGGTCATAACCAAATTGAGAGGCTTGACTTTTGGACTGGCCGTTGAAACAAAATCCCTGGTGTAATGTAAAGCCCTGGTACCCCCCATGGATGGCACGCGCCAGTGTGACAACCACCGCTCGCCATTTGGCGGGCAGGGCGCGCACATAAGACTGGCCCAGAGGCGGTTCAGGAATAGGCAAAAACGGCGGCGCAAGGACGTCCGCAATGGCAGCGGGGCGCAAATGCCCGCGCACGGGATGGTACTGAAACACAGCACGTTCCACGGTCGAACTTGCCCGGTGTGTCAAGGATAGCAGCACGATCCTCCATCTGGTGCCACTGCCCTTCACGAAGAATCCAAGTCGACCGAAGGTAACGACCAGGCGGCAACGCAGAAGGCGGCCCCCCCAACATGCGCGGGAACTTGACAACCAGGATGGGGTCCACACTGTCATGTTCTTGCAAGCCCTCCTTACTCGACAATCCAGCGCGATACAACACCTGAGGGAGGATCGGCGTCTGCGTGTAAGGAAAACAAGGCACCTCGCTCTTGAACGAGTAGTGCTGCTGACCCTTCTCATCCGTACTTTGGGAATGAGTAGGTCGCATCAGATCCATAATCTCCTGGGAGCCAATGAGATCCGGCGGAAAGATGTTGATGAGCTGAAACGCATGTGTCCAGGATACAGAATCCTTGAACGACTTGGTGTGTATGTCCGCGGACATCTTGGCAGTGACCTCGTAGGCAAGAGAAACGTAACCTTCCTGAAAGATAGAATGCATCCATCCAATGCAGATACCGTGGGTACGTTCCAAGTGACGCATAGTCGGATTCTTGCCCGTGCGAATCACCCCGATCATGGTCTGGTTGTCGTCGTAGAAGACGAAGGTGGGGTCTTGCCCCCCAAGCTGCTGCCACAACGTGATAGCAGGCAATCCAAGACGTGACATGGCAAAGTCGGCCGCGACAATCTCGGCCTCAGGTGTGGAATGACTCAAGCATCCCTGCCTTTTGCTAAGTCCCGCCAATGGAAATCTTGTGTGAGAACCTTGAATGTGCAAATGAGCACCGGAGGTAGATTTCAAACTTTCTCCACAACCTGCATAGTCCGCATCTGCAAACAGCCCGATGGACGAGTCCTCCAAGGAGTTCCCGACCCATCCAATCATCATGTGATGTTTGGACTTGTGCACATAGGCCATGAGATGATGAAGAAGAGCATCCTCCTTCTTGGTCCATTTCGTGATCTTGCGTGCGAGATTGTTGATACTGCGCAGAAGATCAAAGCGGCAAATGCGCGCGGCATAAAGCAGTTTCATGAGAATGCTTGCTGCCTGCGGAGCAAGTGCACCGCGATTAGCCTCGTTGATCTCCTCTTCCTCTGGCGCCTTGGGAATAGGTGGAGGCGGAACAAGCCGACCCTCCTTATCAACAGGCATGGTGTGTCCACACCACGTGCATCGATGGCTTTTACCTGACTGTGCCGGAGCGCGAGCTGGGTGATTCTTAGTCTCCTCAGCCGGACTCGGCGATGGTACCGTCTTGAATTTTGTCGGATCGAACCAAGTCACGTCGCAGTACTTCTTGACTGTCATGTCCAGGTACGTCTCCATGTCGTAGGTAACGGTCTGCACCTTCGTTTTGTCATTGCCTCGCCCTTGGAGATGCGACAACCCAGATACAAGCCCAGCGGCGTTTCTTCTTCCAATCGAAGTTCTTGGCGCAGCATATCCCAACCCTTGGGTAGATTCTCTTTGGGTCCTGCCATCTTGAGATCATCCACGTAGATGACAAGTAAGAGCTTCATTTGCGGGTGGAAATACAATGATGGCCACTCATCGCCAATCGGCTTGAACCCTACTTTCTGTACCGCGGTGTGGCAATGTTGTTCCCACATGGTTCCTGCGTCAGGATGTCCATATAGAGCTTTGATCAGGCGGCATACCGGCCTACGGAATTTGTGCCGTTTCGCAGATGGATGCCAGGCTTCATCAGGCAGTTCAACCCAACACGGAGTGCCCGACAATCTAGCCTGAATGTATGCTTGGATAGCATCCGCCATCTGGACATCGTTGCCAGGAAGACATCCGTAATAATCTGCCCATCGTGAGGCGTCAAACGTAGCCGGGGAATTCCCCAAATCCTGAAACAATGCGGCTTCCATATTCTGGTCTTTGACCTGATCACCGAGTAGTACACCTCGCCCCTTGAACTTCCTGGCAGGATCGTCCTCTTTGAGCTGATAGTTCTTCTCGTAGATCAGTCCGTGTACTCGCGCCATATGTACTTTCTCACCTTTCTTCTTTGCCTCGGCGACGACGTCGTCATATTCACGCGTAGTTGAGAAGTCAAACACTTCTTGGTCCCACAATCCCTTCCATTCTTTCATGAAAGCTTCCATGGCCTTGGGATTGTTGATCATCTCTTTGCGTGTGACGGGTCGAGTGACCATGGCATTGAAGCACGATCCTCCTGCATGATTCTTTTCCCGATGTACGTTTCTGTGAGAAGTCGTACACGGCATAGAAGGAATCCAGTTATCATCCATGACCATATGCGCCGGAACGGCCGGCACGACATCTGCCAAGAATTGTTCTTGTGTATATTGATCCACATAGGACTGTGCCCATGACCAACCATCGTCGTCGTCAACGGTCACGTTGAGTTGCAGATCAATTTCTTCACACGGGACAATCTTGGGAAAGATCATGTTGTCCAAAGTCTTGGTGACTATCTTCTTTCCTATCACAGCCTTCTTCCGGTCTTTCTTGGCAACTCGAGCTTTGTCTCGCTTTTCTTTCTTGTATGCTGCCTTCTTCTCCGCTTCGCTCATCTTCTTCCATGCTTCCGGAGAATAAGAATGGATAGGTCGCCGTGTAGGAAGAGTTCGTCGACCATCACTTCGGATCTTGTACGGAACTCCCCTTTTGTCGATCTTGCAAGCTTCACCGTCATCGGTAAGATATACAATGCCGTCTCCTTTCTTCCCCGTACTCCAATGTTCAATCTCCTCGGGAGCCAACTTCTTTTCTTTCAAGATCTTGATAATCTCTCCAGGTTCTTCGATGTCTCCTTCGGGGATGAGTCTACCGGTTGGACCGACTTCGCGGGGCGATCGCCGATCTTTCCCAGTGACCTTTGGTTCAGAAGGAGGCGGTGCTGCACGTAGACCCAGCTCTTCGTCTAGTTCTTCGAGTCTTTTGTCTCCTATGGCATCAATAGCTTCATGTTCTGCTGACTTGAAGACTTCGCCAAGCGGCTCCGTCTCAATGTCAGATGGATCTATGTCCTGTAAGTCAGGATCTTCTCCGGGATCCGGTGGAGGAAGAAGCCCACTTGGATCATCGCCATCCCCGTCATCACCATCTCCTCCAGGCGGACCGTCACCACCGTCATCGACGTCTTTTATCTCCTTGCCAGCGAGGTCAACGTTGTCCCTGAGTCCCTCAATGGTTGAGTTCATCCTTTCGTACTCGGCTTTCAGGGGAAACGTTATCTCCTCTGGGAAGTAGATAACTTCTGTCTCGTACGGTCTCATCAACTTCCTGGGAACAGATGCGTCCATCGACAAGTTCGCGTTGGCAAATTCCTTCATATCCCAACGCGATACTTCTTGGACCATCCTTGACCAGCAGTGATGATGTATCCGGCGAAGATGCCTGGAATCCCCTTTGGATCGAACTTGTTGCCATATGTCTTCGGCCTTGTGTCCGTCGGCTTGAAGAAGACTTTGGCACCAAAGGGTATGGCTTTTCCCTCGAAGTCCTTTCCAGTCATTCGCTTCCATGCTGAATCACCATCGCCCTCCACGTCTTCAACGTTGAGGTTCTGCATCACGCAATTAAGCGCAAAGGACCAGTATTGAGCGGGCAATCCGGCGTGTAACATGGATGCTGCGACTGTGTTGATCACTTCTTGATTTGATCGTTCAGCGAGTGAATTGTTACTGGGTTTCCCTGGAAGGGAATGATCAATCACGATCTTTAACTGTGCCATAGCTGAATCGAACTCCGGTGCTTCATCACTGTACGCCATATGAATCTTGCGTCTTCCCATAAGGCGTCTGATTGCCATGACGACTTCGTCAGTGCTCCTTGAAGCCGTGGG
Organism: Symbiodinium sp. CCMP2592; assembly: GCA_905221615.1. Classification (NCBI taxonomy): domain Eukaryota; class Dinophyceae; order Suessiales; family Symbiodiniaceae; genus Symbiodinium; species Symbiodinium sp. CCMP2592. Next base: position 1,440,872 of record CAJNDT010006169.1, on the reverse strand, counting down.
AATCGCTGCGATCATTTTGGTGGCGATGTCCCTGATGACTAGAACTTCACGTGCTCCGTCATCGAGTCCAATACCTGCTTCGGCGGCCTTACGCATGTCAAGGAAGTCGAACGTCACAAGATCTCCCCAGTGTTTGATCACACGTTGAAATGCACCTCGTTGTGTTCGCAAGTGCTTCATCTTCGCGCGTATGCACGATTCGCAATATGGATTGCGGTAGCGATGGGTACACAGATGTGCCAATGTCTTAGCTTCGGCTTTCAGTGTTCCGACTCTGGCCTTGCGGCTCGGCGCACAGTCGCCTTCCACATCAATGATCACCTCATCGTCACCATCCAATGGAATTTCACCCACTCCTTTTCCTTCGTCGTCGTCCGGAGGGCGTCCGGCCTCGGACTCTGGTACTTCTTCTATAGGAGGTTCTTGTGGTTCAGGATCAGGAGGTCGTTCATGATCATCACCTTCTTCTTCTGCTTCGATCTCGCTCGGTGCAGCTTCAGCGGCAGCTGCGACGCTGACGTCAACATTGCCTGCTGTCAACGCACCTTTGAAGATTTCGGTGATGGCTTTGGCCTCCGGATCATCATGAACCAATGACTTAGAACTCCCGGCACGAACGTACGGGATGTCACCGTTCACGAACAGAGATATTCTCTTGCCCTGCGGGTTGATCATGAATGGTTCCCTTCCGGGAGGCCACAAAAACCCGTAGTTGAAGTTCATACATCTCTTGCCTATGGAAAGCACCGACGGCGTGTCGTCCAACACATAAGCGTTGATCGGTTCCTCGAACGACTCAGTCTGGAAGTTCGACACGAGATCGGTATCGGTGATTCCATTTGCTGTCTGAAATGATATGGGCTCTGGAGTCACGAGTGTCTCGAGACTGTGCTTCTCGATCTTCTTCTGAGATATGAGGTCATGACCACACCCGGTGTCCATGAGAAACTTGATCTTCTTCTTAAGGATGACTGGTTGAACCATGCATTTGAATAAGCCTTGATTGATGATCCGTTTGCTGTGTGCAGCATCGAGTTCGCGCTCAACGATGGAATCTTCACCGTCGTAGAACGAAACTTCTTCCACTCGAGACGTTCCTGGGATTCGTACGAATGAAACTCGATCTCCGCATTGTTCATCATCGTCGTCAACCATGTCTCTCATGATCTGTGCCCTCAATCTCGCTTTGTGCTTGGCGAATTCCAAGCTCACAGCGCGATCCTCATCATTGACAAACGCTTCCATGTCGACGTACTTCACCTTCCGCTCTTTGTCTTTCTTCGATCGTCTAGGACACGAAGAAATGAACTTCACGTCATTGGCAAATGTCACATTGCGCTTTGTCACTTTTCGGGTCGACGTAGTCGTTCCCGAGGATTCGTCATCCGTTGAACAATCCGAATCAGCGTCGCTGTCAACGGATGGACAATCTGACTCCTCCTCATCTTGTTTTGAAGATCGCTTCCATATAGCCGGAGCTGATGGATTCCACCTTCGACAAAATCTGATGGCGGGTGCAGCAGGGAGTGCCTTGGCCTTGGCATTCGGCTTCGCTGGAGCTGCCTTCGCTTCGGATTTAGCTTTAGCTTTTGCCTTTGGTTCCGGAGCTGGGGTAGCTGCTGCCTCATGCTTGAAAGGACAATTCTCTCTTGAGCACGAACCTGTGTTCTTGAACGAGTAGCAAATCCTGTTTCCTCCTCCTCCAGATGGACTTGGGGTTCTCGTCCTCGGCGTGAAGGGTCGTTCTGGAGTCTTCTTTGAGTGACTGAATGGACACTTATCGCCATTTCGACACCCTGCATCTGTGAAATGGAACTTGCAGCGGATTTGCTTCTTGCTTTTGTCACCTCTGTTGTCCGCCGACTCACTCCTCGTCTTCTTCTTGGGCTTTGGCTTGGTCTTCGCATGACTCTTCGCTTTGCTTTGAGGTAGTACAGGGGTTGCTTTATCCGGCTTGGTCGGCGAAGCCTTGACCTTTGCGGATGGAGCTGCGTTAGGCGTAGGTTTCTCAGGTACTTTGGCCGGTGCAGCGAGCAAATCCTTGCCCTCAAGCATCTGACGCAAGCCAATTTGAGTCTGAGTGAGATTTGACTGTTCTCGTTTCCGCATGATGGTACGATCAATGATCTTCATCAGGTTGTCGTACGATCGATCTTCATGATTGTAGGGCAGATGTTCATAGTGCATGCCCAAATCCATTTTCATTGCGGGCGAGTCCTTGATCTTGCTGTACAAGCAATCACGGAGAGCTGTTTTGGATGGAATGTCCTCTGGTCTCATCCGTCCCAGAACTTCCAACCACGTCTGCTTGAACGTATGGAGCTTGTTGTCGCCTTGATACTGGAGCTTCACCAAATACTCAAGAGTGATGATCATGTCAAGACGATCATGCGTTCGAAAGCTTTCGTACATCATCGCGATGACTTGTCGTCCTTTGATGATCTTCACGTCAGGCCTGCTGATGTAATCGTTGGCCTTCCGGTTCACCTCGAGGTACAGGTCAGCTGATTTGTCACCACCGGCACGTAGCATTGCGACCATGGCGATCCCCAACTTGACGTCTATGCTCTTGAACTTCTTGTGTCCTGAATCATTCAATGCTTCGACATCAGGGAATGGGTTGAACGCTGGTGCCAGCCATAACATCCAGTCCGCATGATGTGGGTCGGCTGATGCCCCTAAGACATTTGCCGTGCACACAGATCGCCAGTTGTTGAGATGAGTAAGAGTAGGCCATGGAGGAACGGTCACTTTGTCGGCTTCCCTCCTGGAAATTCTCACCTCTGTAACTTCAGGATCCGCATCTCCATCCGGATCACGCGCATGCGAACCAGGATCCGATTCGGGTTTGCCCCCTCCACCTTTCTTCTTGTCATCATCGTCGTCAGGCGGATCTGGAGGATCATACCCCGTGCCGGTACCTTCATCATGCTCTTCCTCTCCGTTCTCGTCGCCAGCTTCATCACCGTCATCGTCTCCATTGTTTTCTTGAATCGTTTCAGCGACTAATCTCCACTCATCACGATCAGCTCTGAGACGTTGTTCGGCTTTCTGAGCCTTGAGTACTTCACTTCGCAGATCAGCAATCTTCTCCTCGTACTGTTCCGCGATCTCTTTCTCGATCTGACGCCTCCTTGCCTCATGGATGGAATCGTCATAGGCGACAGAGGGACCAATGAGGTCGTTGCCCTTAGTAGATGCGGTGACACCGTCGATGCCAACAGGTCTTGAGGAGCTGGCCGATGCTGTGGACTTCGATCCCAACATCCCGCGATCACCCAAGAGTTCGCGTAGCTGTCGATCACGCACGGCTGCCGCATCACTTTTCCCATGAAATCCGCTTGGTATGCCAAACAAAGTGGCTGCACTAGGCGTGGAACGCGCAAGCGCTGGGCTGCTAATACCTGGCACGTGGTGCTCGGGCATTGCATCCGCCACGATTGGCATTGAACTGCGGCCAGTGAAGAAGTTTCCCCCGGTGAATGGAATTCCGTCCATCACAAGGTTCTTGTCCTTGTCCGATTCCGAGAATGCGAACTTCTCTTTGGCGACTGGACTAACTTGACTTGGGGACCGTATTTCAGGGGATCGTACCTCATCTCCTACGGAAAATGCAGGCATTACATCCTTTCCTACGTGCTCCCAGCCAGACTCAGTAGTCCTCGAAGACATGGGCATGCTCGAAGGTCGTGTCGCTCCTCCGTAATTGGAGTTTCGCGCTGCCTCCAATTCGCTGCGTGTCCTCGCTTGAAGATCTTCTTGTGCTTTGAGCGTTTTCCTGAGTTCACTCAGCTCGTCGTGCAAGGTAGGCAATGATCGCCTTGCATGATCTTCATTCTGATGAAGTCGTTCCTCTGCTTCTTGCATCCTCTTCACAGCCATTCTGCGGTACTCTTCCTCTTCACCAAGACGTTCGCGAAGCCGAAATCGTTCTTGTTCAATGGCTGCGCTGTTTCCAGCTAGCCCTTGGATCTCGTTCACAGCCCGCAACTCCTGGTTCTTGACCAAGTGGAATCGTTCCTGCATTGCTTGTAAGGCTTGTTCCGAACTTGCTGTGTTTGACCGGAGGACCAAGTTCTCTCTGGCGTGTTCGTGAAGTTCATGAGTCAGACGCTCATACTCACGTGCCATAAGCTCGCCATCACCTTGCGCTCTTGCCTCCAACTGCACGAAGTTGGTGGCTGCCTCCGTGCGGAACACGTGTAGCTGTTGAGCTAAATCCTCGGCAACGGCATGTGCTTGACGTTGTTGAGCAGAGTTCTGCTCATCCATGCGAAACAAAGCTGTTTCATAGTCTCGCTTCATCTCCTGATTGACATTGTTGATGTGCCTCATGGCTAAACATGCGTGATCACGTTGTCGTTCCAATTCTTCAATGCGAATTCCAGATCCTTCATCTTCTTGCTGCATCTCCTTGATCTTGTCCATCAGGGTCTGGACGATTCCTTCGTATTCTTGCACCTGACTGCGATAGTACATCTGCTGTGCAAGGTTCGATGCCTCGAACTGTTGCGAAATCGTCAATTCCTGGTAGGCATTCGGACCGTCAGCTATTGCAGGCGTGGCCACGGATGATGCATCACCACGTGCAGGAATCGTATCCAGAGTCATGTCCAGATCGTCAGAATCGCGTGGTTGATTGGTAACCATCCGATTCCAAGTCATGGACTTGTCACGCCCACGTGTAGCCGAAGTCCTCGATCGTGCTGAAGAGCTTCTCGAAGATGATGGTCTTGACTTCTTTTCCAAGGTCTTGACTCCTTTGTCCTTAGCCCTGGACGTAGTCCGAGGTGCCTGAAAACCAGACGCTTCGGCCCGTCGTTCTGGAGCCTTTCCCGTCCTCGAACCTGTGGATGTCGGACGTGAAGGCGTAGATGCTCTTGGTAGACTCTTTGCTTTCCCCTTGGGAACTGCCTTTGCAATGGCAAGCGCAGAATATTGACCTTTGTCATCTTCCGTGGAGCTATCAACGGATTGCACCACTGTGTCATCAGCTGTTGACTCACCAACGGCTGGCGCTGCCACATCGGCACCGAAAGTCATTGTCGTATCTTGGCTTGATCCTGAGTTCATTGTGGTCGTAGTAGATCAAGTAGTCGTTGCTGTAGAAAGGCAGAGCCGCGTACGGCTGATAACCTGCGTGGGGGGTTGATCTCGACTTGGTTGCTGCTCTCCCCACCAGAGCTGTAATGAATGTAGGTGTGGCTGGCTAGCACTCTCCACAGACCGGACCCTGTCTCTCCCTCTTACTCCCACACGTGCGATCCTATGCAGGCAGAACCGGCGGCCGTTCCTTTTGCACTCACTGCCGGCGGCGGTTCGTCTGGGCAACGGGATAGCTCTGATTGCTCAGGATAGAAGACACATATAGCACTTAGCTATGGGCATTGACTTGAGCCAAACGTTGCGTTGGCGGTCACATAGAAAGGTAAAGACGAGGGATGCGTAGCATGCCCCCTAGAGTCGAGGGACGCGTAGCGTGCCCCCTTCTCCTGCACTTTACACGGTCTTGCTCACAGCTCTTATAGTGACACCTTAGAACTTGACAAGGCATCGCAGTCCGTTCGCACATAGCCTCCTGCAGCTTTGCCCGACAGCTTTTGGCTTCGGGACTTGACGAATGGTCTGTCTCGGAAGGAGCTCCGGATATTTCTTGACGACGCATTTCAAGCCTAAGCCGAAAGCCTCCAGCTCTGCCGAGAAGCCTCAGCCTGAGATGGCTCCTCAGCTGGCGCAGCACTCGGTGGGTTCACGTCAGGCGCAGCCTGAGACGAGAAAGGGAGCTTTCAGATCAAGAGCCTCGTGGGTGCGAGGCTCAAACTTCGGCGAGTTTGGATTTTGAGACATTTCAGGATCTTTCGAGACAGCGACAGCGCCAGCCACCGCCACGCCGAGACCAAAACCCAAGAACACCCTAAAGGGAAGTGCCCATAAAGCCTACATAGTAAGATCCTCACCTTAAAACTCCAACCGAATAAGCGACCCCAGTGTAGCACAAGCTTTGCAAATGCCAGTTCAAGTATGACAAGGCTTAACAACAAAGACAACATCTGCAGCGACGTGACAGCTCGCTCTTGATGCGTTCATGACCACTGCATCAAACGAAATTTCAAACTGCTGAGAAGTCTGGAGCTTGAGAACCCTAGGATCTTTGCATTTTGACAGATTTTTGGTCAAGCTTTTTCTTCTGAAGTGATTGGATGCGAGGGCTTGCGAAACCTTTTTCGTAACTTGCATGCATATAACATGTGACAATCTCACGCTACCCGCTTGGAGAGGGTCGTCGAATCATGAATCTCTCGTGGCAGACATAGCCTCCTGCAGCTTTGCCCGACAGCTTTTGGCTTCGGGACTTGACGAATGGTCTGTCTCGGAAGGAGCTCCGGATATTTCTTGACGACGCATTTCAAGCCTAAGCCGAAAGCCTCCAGCTCTGCCGAGAAGCCTCAGCCTGAGATGGCTCCTCAGCTGGCGTAGCACTCGGTGGGTTCACGTCAGGCGCAGCCTGAGACGAGAAAGGGAGCTTTCAGATCAAGAGCCTCGTGGGTGCGAGGCTCAAACTTCGGGGAGTTTGGATTTTGAGACATTTCAGGATCTTTCGAGACAGCGACAGCGCCAGCCACCGCCACGCCGAGACCAAAACCCAAGAACACCCTAAAGGGAAGTGCCCATAAAGCCTACATAGTAAGATCCTCACCTTAAAACTCCAATCGAATAAGCGACCCCAGTGTAGCACAAGCTTTGCAAATGCCAGTTCAAGTATGACAAGGCTTAACAACAAAGACAACATCTGCAGCGACGTGACAGCTCGCTCTTGATGCCTTCATGACCACTGCATCAAACGAAATTTCAAACTGCTGAGAAGTCTGGAGCTTGAGAACCCTAGGATCTTTGCATTTTGACAGATTTTTGGTCAAGCTTTTTCTTCTGAAGTGATTGGATGCGAGGGCTTGCGAAACCTTTTTCGTAACTTGCATGCATACAGCATGTGACAATCTCACGCTACCCGCTTGGAGAGGGTCGTCGAATCATGAATCTCTCGTGGCAGACATAGCCTCCTGCAGCTTTGCCCGACAGCTTTTGGCTTCGGGACTTGACGAATGGTCTGTCTCGGAAGGAGCTCCGGATATTTCTTGACGACGCATTTCAAGCCTAAGCCGAAAGCCTCCAGCTCTGCCGAGAAGCCTCAGCCTGAGATGGCTCCTCAGCTGGCGCAGCACTCGGTGGGTTCACGTCAGGCGCAGCCTGAGACGAGAAAGGGAGCTTTCAGATCAAGAGCCTCGTGGGTGCGAGGCTCAAACTTCGGGGAGTTTGGATTTTGAGACATTTCAGGATCTTTCGAGACAGCGACAGCGCCAGCCACCGCCACGCCGAGACCAAAACCCAAGAACACCCTAAAGGGAAGTGCCCATAAAGCCTACATAGTAAGATCCTCACCTTAAAACTCCAATCGAATAAGCGACCCCAGTGTAGCACAAGCTTTGCAAATGCCAGTTCAAGTATGACAAGGCTTAACAACAAAGACAACATCTGCAGCGACGTGACAGCTCGCTGCTGATTCCTTCATGACCACTGCATGAAACGAAATTTCAAACTGCTGAGAGGTCTGGAGCTTGAGAAATGTAGGATCTTTGCATTTTTACAGATGTTTGGTCAAGCTTTCTCTTCTGAAGTGGTTGGATGCGAGGGCTTGCGAAACATTTTTCGTAACTTGCATGCATATAACATGTGACAATCTCACGCTACCCACTTAGAGTGGGTCGTCCAATCATGAATCTCTCGTGGCAAACATAGCCTCCTGCAGCTTTGCCCGACAGCTTTTGGCTTCGGGACTTGACGAATGGTCTGTCTCGGAAGGAGCTCCGGATATTTCTTGACGACGCATTTCAAGCCTAAGCCGAAAGCCTCCAGCTCTGCCGAGAAGCCTCAGCCTGAGATGGCTCCTCAGCTGGCGTAGCACTCGGTGGGTTCACGTCAGGCGCAGCCTGAGACGAGAAAGGGAGCTTTCAGATCAAGAGCCTCGTGGGTGCGAGGCTCAAACTTCGGGGAGTTTGGATTTTGAGACATTTCAGGATCTTTCGAGACAGCGACAGCGCCAGCCACCGCCACGCCGAGACCAAAACCCAAGAACACCCTAAAGGGAAGTGCCCATAAAGCCTACATAGTAAGATCCTCACCTTAAAACTCCAACCGAATAAGCGACCCCAGTGTAGCACAAGCTTTGCAAATGCCAGTTCAAGTATGACAAGGCTTAACAACAAAGACAACATCTGCAGCGACGTGACAGCTCGCTCTTGATGCCTTCATGACCACTGCATCAAACGAAATTTCAAACTGCTGAGAAGTCTGGAGCTTGAGAACCCTAGGATCTTTGCATTTTGACAGATTTTTGGTCAAGCTTTTTCTTCTGAAGTGGTTGGATGCGAGGGCTTGCGAAGGTTTTTCGTAATGTGTATACATATATGTGCATATTTATGTATGTGTATGTGCTGTTACATATCCATACATATATGTACCTGCAGACGGCATACATCACACATGCAGACGTACCCAACTGCCCAGCCAGTCAGCCAGCCACCCAAGCAACATCCCAACCCAACCCAACCCACCCCATGCACAACATAACGTGGAGTGCACGAGCTGGGACAGCTTCTCAGCCAAGCCTGGTCCGCATCGGACAGGACGGGGCGCTTCCTTTCTGCTGGCAGCTCCTGCAAGAAGAATTTCCTTCTGAACCATCTGAGAGGTTCTTGGAAGTTGGGAGCAAGAGTTTGGGAATGGTATCAGCCACCTGACCCTCCAGTGACCTGCATAAAGCCCAGCACCCTAAAACCAAATCCCAAACTTCCCAAACCGCCTCCCAAAGCCTGAATGCCCACTGCTCCCCAAGCCATGGAAGATCTTTCGCTGGCTTTGCAAACCGGACCCCTGCTGCAGGGTTCAGGGCACCCTTAGTCCAAAACCTGGATTCATGCTTCCAGGAGATGCGCAGAATTTGATTTGGAACCCCACCGATCTTCGCGGCCAGGCTATCAGAAACAAGGCCTCAAACGCAGGAGTTCGGACATTAACCAGAAAACGAAACCATCCGTTTCCAGGCTTGGTGATTGCTTTTTCAGACACGCTGCGAAAGCGGTGGTGGCCAACACGCTCTGCAGCAATTGGATGACGGGCTTGACCTGACAAAGCTTACTCCTAAAGTCTCAAGAGCATGAGCTTTTACACCCTAAAGCCCGGAATCCCACAAGTCCCGACGTCGGAAGCGAAGGGCACGGTGCCTTGAAACTATCGCAGCGCAGGCCGTCGTCATGCTACTTACTGACCTCTTGCTTGCCAGTCACATCCTCGAACCCTTTACATCGAGAGGTACCCAATGTCAATATCACGTGCCGATCCAAGTGCTTCGGCTTGGAGAACTCTATGTGGCTCAGACGGACTCCCAACTTGTCTAACGGAATTTCTATGCAAAGCTGCCATGCCTACCTGAAAGAACAAGAGCTCCTCTCGATCTCCACCTTCGAAAACCCTCGAACCTCGAAGTCTGGACACGAAGCTCAGAATCCGGATCATAGGATATTAGTATTATAGTATATTGGTATTACTCTTTTTATTATTATAGTATTTTAGTATTATAGTGAGGTTTCGATCTAAAACCTCATGCCTAGGCTGGCATCACCAACGTCGCTCCGGTGCTGCCCAGCCCCAGCCCCTGCAACCTCTAGCCCAAGTCTTCATCCGCAGTGACAATTTCTTCAGGGCTTGTGGGATTGGATTTAGGCTTCCTCCCCAACAGCAACAGCCGTGATGATGGCAATGAATATCACGTTTTGATTTCCAAGACCTATACAAACTTGGTTTTCATCTTTAAGGAGGAGCTTCGGTAGTCACAGTAGGCCTTTGCAGAGGCATGTTCGTAATGGTCTCATGAAACCCACGAGCTCACAAGCCTCAAACCTGGTATACGTCGTCAGCCATCAGTTTAAGATAAAGCTCACAGACAAGATTCCTGTTTGTCATTACACCCCCTCCTAGTTTCCTGAACTTATTGCATCAGCAAACCTCAGTTCCCGAGACTGAAGGGAAGATGACAGAGGGGATTCGGGTGTAGCATTGCTGGATAGATGAAGATAAACGAAATCCGTGTGCACGCACAGGCACGAACAACATCGAAAAATACCAAGAACACCAATGCAGTGCGCCAGCCCCACTCCAAGAACACCAATGTAGCGCGCCAGCCCCACTCCAAATCTTAGCCCCACACTCCGTTGGGGGGGTTTCAGCAGGTGAAGGATCCCCTGCATAGAGGCCCTGTAAAACTGCAGTTTGGGAACCCTCCCCTGCTTTTTTTTGGAACATCGAGATCGTGCCTCGGTGCCCTCGTCCCTGCAGGCCTCTGCCTTGACTCCAGCAAGGTTGAGGCTTTATAGTCTTAGTGTTGAGACTCGCAAGACGCGGACTCACCAGGCGAGGCTGTTCACCCCATTTCGACTCACACGCGCACGCGACGCAGGCACGGCTTCAAGAGGTCTGGTTGCTACCGTTACTACCGGTATCTGAGAAAGCGATGGACCAGGGCACCAGACGTTGAACAAATCTAAGGTTTAAAGCCCTGGGTTACAGCGGGTTGTAGGGTTTGGAAGGCTCGTGCTTCTCTTGCTTTTTCATAGAGTTTCTCCCAAGCTCAATTGCCGAAGCAGTAGCAAGTGTTTTTAAAACTCGCCCACCCTTCGGACCTTTTGTTTGGGGCTTACAGTGCTTTTTGACGGCGCGCTCAGCATTGAACACATGCACAGCACCAGGGTTTACTGAAGGTTTCGACCAATGCCCAGAACCCTCGCCTCACAGGAGTTTGGGTTTGTGGGCTACAAAACCATGCTTTGGGGCTTAGCGCTTGGCGTTGCCAAAGTTAGCCTCCCAAGCACCGCAAATTCCAAATTCCGTCATCCTCCCTCTTCACAGCGTCCAAGCGAAAACACATTTCTGAGTTGGTCCCAGCCACCAGCAGTTCGCTAAGCCCAATCGCTGCGCGAACACGCAGCTGACATGTCCTCAGTGGACCGGAGATCTGTAGGATACAGGGGCGAGGGTTGTTTTTGCTGGTTTGGCTTTCCTCGAGCTCTCATCCTGTAGGGTAAGGGGGTTGGATGATGATTTAGCTAAAGATCTCGACTTGCACGTTCTTCAGGCTGAAACTTCGCACGGCCAAGAGGTACGTCAGGAAGAAACTTTTGTCAGGGTTTGTTTGTTGAAAGAACTGGGGTTCATGGAATCTCACGTTTTTCTTGCTGTCTTGAAGTGTCTTGAAGGTCTTCATAATTCTGGTTGGTGCGCCTGGGGCAGCCCGCAGGACCGCCCAGAGGTTTGACACCACATGTTCAGAAGACGGCACAAAAATCGGAGACAAGAAATCCGAACTCCCTGCGTCCCAGGCCCTAAACCTCCGTGAGGTTGAAACCATCCAAAAAGAGTTAGAAGCACGATTCCTGCGTGCGAGCTGCAAGGTATCGAGCTGGCACATACTGGCTTCGCCCAAGCTCTTCATCACCTGAGTCTTCTTTGCAAGGCACGGTTTGCTACAGGAGAGTGCGGCATACAGGCTCTTGTTGGGGAGTTATTGTAACCCTGAAGCTGCACCCGACATGTCAGCGGGTTCGTCTTGGAAGTTCAGCTTCTTTCATGATTCTTTTAGGTTGGGGTGGGTGGTCCGTGCTTGTGATAAACCCTCGCGAGCGCTTCAACCTACCTTTTGGGGGTCAGAACACTTGCCACTATTCTTCCTTGGGATTCCTCATTATCCTTGCGCTGAACTGCCCCAGAGACAATCCCCCCCCGCCATGGTGAACCAACAGCATGGTTGCACTGAAGTAACAACCGCATGAAGAGACTTCAAACCGCAAGTTTGGTATGCCATGCAAACAGAGGGGTAGAGTAGTCGCTGTCGTCGTCTTCGTCGTCGTAGTAGTAGAAGCAGTAGTAGGAGGAGGAGGGAGGAGGATGAGGAACAGCATGATGTTGCTAGTAGGATGGGACTCAAGTCTCTCATGTGTCACGATGCCGTTTAGGGTGCACGCTCTAATGGAAGTAGCCCAGTCATTGTCAGGACGTCGTTTCGGTGGAGGTCGAAGGGGAAACTTTAAGCCCTCCCCGAACCTAGCAATTAACAGCCCAACTGCATCGTGGCCCAACTCTTCAGAGCAGATCGTAAGGTCATCTTCGCCGGCCAGCTCCCCAAGAAGGGCATCGAAACACCTCGATTCTTACCTTTGGTTAGTAGGGAATGGAGGAATGGGGTACAATTATAACTACTATTACTACCATTCTTCCATTCCCTACTAACCAAAGATAGGGATTGTCGATTGGCAGCTTCCAGTTTAGGCTGCTGCCACTGCCGAACTGAAACAGGATCCGTGCCATTCGTACGCGCAGCTGATGCTCGCAATATCCTAAAGGTCCATGCAAACACTGGCGATACCTCTCATACTGGGGGAATGTGGTGATAGCTATCGCTCGGGCGAGAACTAGTTACCAAGGTACTCAAGCGGAATATGTGCACGTGTATTGTCAATGGCAACTTGTAACAAGACATGTGCCAGCTTCTTTTGGCTGGGCCAAAGACTACTGACGAGTATCCTGCACACTGGCTTGGCTGCGAAAATCACCATAGCAACGAAGGTGACCGACCGACTCCAGCAACAATGGCCTGTGCTTTCTGAAGAAATCATCACCCCTCCAAACCAAAGGTGAGATGATGTGGAAGCTGCAGCCTGTGTCGGTGGGTACATGCGCCTGCGCTGTACAAAGCCAGAGTCAGAGCTCTAGTTCCGGATGTGTTCGCGCTGGTTGACGTATCATGTCAGGACTGTTGCTTGCAGATCTTAAGGCCGGGAACAAGAATTCAACATCAGGTCTAGACTTCGGCTTGGCTTGGCTATGCGCTCAAGCTTCTTCACTCGATAGCAAACTTATCAAGCCCGAAACCATGACGTCGTCTTCGGCTGAGGCTCTCATTGAGGGACTCGGATTGCTCTTCGAACGTCTCTCGCACCTTCTTTTTCCACCTGCAAGCATCGGTACTGTGTAAGGAGCACTGCGCTGAACTACTACTACTACTACTACTACTACTACCACTACTGCTACTGCTACTGCTACTGCTACTGCTACTGCTACTACTACTACTACTAATCCTGCTACTACTACCACTACCACTACCACTACCACTACCACTACCACTACTACTAGTACTACTACTACTACTAATCCTGCTACTACTACCACTACCACTACCACTACCACTACCACTACCACTACTACTAGTACTACTACTACTACTACTACTACTACTACTACTACTACTACTCCTACTACCACTAGTGCTACCACTACGACCACTCTTGCGGCTGCAGGAGCTGCCACTACACTACCTGCTACAACTGAAATTAACTGCTACGATGACGACCACAATCACTACCACTAGGAATCATGAAACGATGGTGGCTGCCTCAGACAGGTGCATTAAAGTGACACCTTCCGTGGCTAGACCCGGAGAGGCTTGTTGCTTTCAATAACGCGCTTAAGGTCTAGCTACGGAATGTGTCACTTCCTACCATAGGGGGCATACTGATTCAGGTCTCCCGCTTTGTCTTCGGGGTTTGAGGCCAATGCCATGGACTAGCCATTAGGGATAGCCATCTTTATGCACGTTTCAGAACAAACGAAACCACGAGGACCTCTGGCTGCAAATGCTCCGAGTGCCTGCATACTTGGAAAACCCCAAAGCTTACCTTCGGTTAGTAGGGAATGGAGGAATGGGGTACAAGCATAACTACTATTGCTACCATTCTTCCATTCCCTACTAACCAAAGGTAAGAAAAGCCTGACAGAATGAACCGCCTCTCTCACTGGTTATCCAGGGTCCAATATAAAACAGGCCTCCGCCGGTGCTCTCCCATCATTCGCAGGCAGTGCTCAAACCACTTTTCCAGCTCTTCAAGCAGCACTTTGGGGCTCCCCTGGGCTGCTTTTGTAGGCTCGGGGAGTTTTCGTAGGAGGAGATCATCCTGAACTCTCTGCAGATGGCTTCTGGCTTGGGAGCTTGGGGGCTTCAGATTGCGAGAAAAAGCTCCGGGGCTCAAGGGTCAGGCATTTGGGACGAGGAGTGCAAGGCGGTCTGATGTGTGGATGCACGAAACTTTACAATCCTCATTGTCCCTTGGAGTCTCTTTCTAGTTGGAGCCCGAGACTGATAGCATCACAGGAGTCCCAGGGCCTCGCCTCTCGGCCGCCAAGTTCCTCCATCCGCCCTCTCTCGGCCCGTAGACCGTCGCCGGCTCTGCACACGATTCCCCCATCTTTAAAGGTTGCCAAGAGGCTCTTGCCTCACCTCCCAGAAGCTGTGCACAAAGCTCTGCAGCTGTGAAGCCTGCGCGGGGCTGTTGTGCTTCGGCGCCGAAGCTCCAAAAAAAAACGTGGGCACAACAATCTCTCCCCTCCCGAAATGCTTTCCAAGCGAAGCCATGCATAGTCCATGCCCGCGACGAACTCCACATGTACATACCAAGCCTTTGAAAGTGTAGACAACACCAAAACCTCAAAAGCAACCAAGCACAGGCCGAGCTGCGAAGTCTCAATTCCTCGGTCTCCCAGGTGTCGCGGTCCTCTACCTCGTCCTCTTCACCTCCGGAAAGAGCAGAACTTGTTCTCTGGGCTCGGTTTCGGCCAGGGCTAACGGAGACCCAGGCAGTGATGAATGATCTCCGGAGCATGATTCTAAAGTCTGGTGACATAAACTCCTCAAGGAAAAAAGGGCTGAATCAAAGGGGTATGAACTGTACATCACCCCTCCACCGGCATTTCCCAGAACCTTTCGTCCTCCGGCTTAAATTGCAGGGTTCTGTGTGCTTCGGCATACCTCTATGCCAGACTTCCCCCGGCAGTCTCACACGTAGCAACTTCTGCAATTAACACAGTCTGATGAGTTGATGGGAAAGCGGGCTATTCGAGGAGAGCCTGCGTCTTGTCTAATCCAACATCTATTTGTTCATTCAGACGGTTCGTAAATGTTGCTCAAGAAGTACTCAGCTAACCAACTTGGCGGAGTTTTCTAAGCCTTCGCCAAAGCTATAATCGGTGAGTGACTGAAACAGTCACAAATTTGGGCGAGACTGCAGAAAATCTTTGATTTACAAGTTGCTTATAGCCATAGGTGCACGTGATGATAGACGGACGAACACGCCATGTTTTGAGTCAGGCCATTTCGGCCACATGTGAAAGAACTCAGAAAGGTTACTGAACAATGTAAACGGAATATCTTACCTATGCAGACCGAACAAACGAGAAGACCAGCAGCAGCAGCTACCGGCCAAACATGCCTGCAACCGCAGCCACCAGACCCGTCGACAACAATAACCGTACGGAGGCTTCTGAAAATCGGGGGCATCATTTCAAGGGGACATTACAAGATCGTACATGTCTTTATCAATGTTTTTACTATGTGAACTCCCATAAAACAATGCCCATGGCAAGAAGCAGCACCAGGTCCGCCTTGTTTTATCAACTCCTGGCGCTTCCTGCGTTGTTCCTCTCTGGCACGCTTGGACTTCTCCTTCTCCTTCGGCATCGTCTGTTCCCTTCTAGTCCCTACATGATTATAGTACAATATACCTGGACCCTGCTCTGCTTCTTGAGGCCTCGCGCTTCAGCGAGTCAAGTCTTCCATTTCCCGCTAGGGATTGCTGGGGACTTGAGTGCCGGGTTTGTATCGCATCAAGGAATGATGCCCGTCATTCGCAGGCTACGCGTTGCAAGAACTCCGAGAGCTGGGCAGGTCAAAAGCTCCTAGTGCTCGAAGCCCAGGTATAGGGTTGATCACAGGGGGGCCTTCATAACTGGAGACAGACCTGTGGGTATATCATAGTATGAAGACGTAGGTGCTTGGAATACATACTCTAACGAGCAAGGAGTGCAGCCGAGGTTTGTGCCCCGTTGATTGTGGCAGTTCCGGGGTAGCTTTCGCAAAGAAGTTTGAAAGCCGCAACATGCTGCCGAAATGAGCTGCTGATCACGCGGGGCACACAAGATCTGCTTGTTGGGTAATCCCAGAGCACTACTATCTTAGGCCCACAATCTCTCTTCGAGGCCTGGTTCCCAGGATGGTGCTCTCACACTTACTTACACATCACCCTTCCAAAGTGTTGCCTTCAACTGTACAGGAGCATCTTTGAGTCATCACCTAACGCGCAAGCACTCCGGCTGAAAGTTAAGCAGCCGGACTTCGCCATTCATTGGACCTTTAGAGTTCTTGGAGGGCAGTCTGCGAACAAAGCATCAGCGGCTTGAGTCCTTACGTGCCTCATGTTGTGACTCCGTGTGTCCTGAAGCCTCCAGAAGACAGGGACGTTTGGGCTTTGAGCCAAGCGCATCCGCTTCCTAAGACCTCATCGTCTAGTCTAGAACTGCTTTCGCCTTGATGTTGTCTATGTTAACCAAGGATCCTTGTCTGAAAACCTCCTGAACAATAATTCCTTGATTTATGTATTGTGCTCCGAATCTTGCGGGCCTCCTTCCAGCTACGCCACGCCTGACCAGGGAATTTTGGCGCATAGAATTGGCATACGAGTGTAAATATAGCAAACTCTTAGAGAAGGGTTGTGATAATGTGCGATGGTATCAACAGCAAACGGTGAGAATACCAATAGTAGCGAAGTACAGACAACGCTTCCGCTCATCCTACTCTGAGCAGTGAGTGTGTCCTGCTCTAAGCTCCTCTCGCCAGAGATCCAGGACATCATACACCCCCAAACCGCAAGTGAAACTTGCTCCGTGCGGCTGAAAACATGTAGTTCTGGTCTTTGGAGGCTTGGGTGCCAATGGTGTCATTTGTACCAGGTTGCAACCTGAAAAATATCCCCTTCCGGGCGAAGATAGACATGGTTCACCCCTTTGCTTAGTAGAGCCGACGACTGTCCGATTCCTATGAGGGTTCCACCGGGTGCAAACCACAAACCCAAAGCCCTGGAACCCCTCTGAAACCCTCTAACAGCCTCACCAAACCCTCGCAGAAACCCTCCCAAGCCACGTGCCGAAACCCTAAACATAAACCCAAAACCCTAAACATAGAACCAAAACCCTAAACATAAACCCCAAAACCCTAGACATAAACCCAAAACCTTAAACATAGACCCAAAAAGCTGCAGCCTTGAAGGCCCTCTCGAAGAGCGACTTCTCCCTCCTTTCTTTGGCGGCCTCATCGGCCAAAGGGCCGAGGATGGAACCGGGGGCGTCTTCCGCTTCTAAGGTTGAAGGAGTTGAAAAACCTTACCTTTTTAAGGAGTTAGTAGGGAATGGAAGAATGGTAGTAATAGTAGTTATAATTGTACCCCATTCCTCCATTCCCTACTAACCAAAGGTAAGGAAGGTTGGAGGCAAAACCGGGCCAATGGTGTTTGTTTCCCACCCGCTCCGCTGACTAGGTCGCACAGCAGAGAAACACCTCGACTGTGAGGCTAGGGTTTAAGGGCTTAGGGGTCCTTTACAAGGAGGGTTGTCTGAACAGCTGACTTTTCTTGAAGCTGTTGATTGGGCTTATGGCACTAAGGGAAGAGATTGGCACAGATTAAGAAGGTTTAAGGCTTGGGGTGCCGGGGAAAAGATGTTAGTTGTCGTAGGGTGCTGAAGGAAGACGTTAGAGGCTTTTTGGAAACGTGGATCAAGGTGAGAATCGCTGCAGTGGTGCGCCCCTCAGTTAACCCCTCGGCGGACTGGCGAGTGACTTCACGCTGGACGCTGTTGAGCTGAAGGCACACCCGTCTGGGATTCTACAGCTTGTGGCTCGTAGGTAGAGAACTTTGGTTTAGTGGGGCAGCAGGGTCCAGGCTGTGTGGGGAATCCCGACTGGCAGCCGCAATGTCGATAACGGTGTCTTTCGATGCGGTGCTTTTCTTGAATTAAGGAGCGACCGCACTTCGTCAGACTTGTCAGGGGGCCCGGCAGCCCCGAACCTTCATTCCTAAGCCCTCGCACCACCAAGTCACTCAATCCCGAAGCCAACTGCCGCCAAGGGGCTTCGAACTTCATATCATCATCCAAGCGGGGCGCTGTCGTGGCCGCGAGGATGTTGCTCAACTGGGAGTTCGGTAGAGTGTATCGGAGGACCGATATGGTCTCCTCCCGACTGCTACCTAATTTTAACATGAAGCAGTCGGGGTCGGGTCTAGGGTTTAACTTACCTTTGGTTAGTAAGGAATGGAAGGATGGTAGTAATAGTCGTTCTAGTTGTACCCCATTCTTCCATTCCCTACTAACCAAAGGTAAGTTAAGGGAAGGCGCAAGCAGGGGATTTCGTTCAATTGTGGGCTCCTTCTTTATTGAAAGCGTTTGCGCTCCCTGCCTGGGTTTATGAAACAAGGTGTGCCGGTTGATAATATCGGTTTCATTGATTGGGGGCTCCCTTTCGGCGGTCTCTTTAAGAGGTTCAGGTATTTTGCTTAGGAGTTGTGCAAGGTGTTTATGTCGGCTTGAATATTTCGAGGAGGTTCTTCACAGTATAATACCTGTTTTCTGGGCTTTTGCACAGATTATATTATATATTATTCTGTTCTATTCTATTATTATTATTATTATTATTATTATTATATTCTGTATATTCTATTCTATTCTTTTATATTATATCACGCCAATTCTGTTACATTACAATAGACACAAAACCCTTTCACCGGCTGGGCCTCAGCCTCAGCCTTCGACTCGGCTTTCGCAGGCTCACCTCAAGGTTTGCCACCCTTCTCCGAGGCCCTCAGAGTATTGTTTATGATAGGTAATCATTAATCAGTTAAAACTGTTTATGATAGTAGGTAATAAATCAAACTACTAGACAGTGTCTGAGAGGAAATATATAGTAGATAATATGTAGTAGATTATGTAATAGATCCGTTTGTTTGTGGTGTGTAGCCACCACACCACCATGGCTCAGGTGGAAAGTTTAAAGGAGTCTCAGGTTTAGAACGTAGGGTCGTGTGGCTTATGGTGTATGGCTGAGGGCTGTGGAACGAAGGTTTAAGCTCTCACACTCGGAATTGCCAGATGAGGTTCCCAGGCGGTCGGCAGATGTCAGAAACGAGGCTTCGATCCCAGCTTGCAGTTTGGGTGGTACGAAACGGTTTGAGGTTCTGCCGAATCTAAAGGTACAGTGGTATAGCTCAGTATAGCTGAACTGAACAGATGCTGTAGTACATCAATGTATAATACCACAAACTTATATTGTTGGAAAATACGGGTTGTAGGTCAGAGAGCCGTGTTATGTGCCACACAGCATGAACATATGTAGGGTTGGAGGCCTCAGAGAAAACGAGGGACCAAAGTCTTCCCTCACCGTTGTAGGTAGACACAGTCGAAGCACCCACGGCTGGTCATGGCCCAGGCCGTTCAACCCGAGAACCTTCGAGCTTAGAAGCCCTGGGAACTGAACTTGACACCAAGGCAATCTTACACCCCCGAACTTAGCTCAACCTCAGACCTGTAGCATGATCCTACGCAAACGGTTTCAAGTTCGGGATGTTCTGTCCTAGTGCGGTTTCGCTTCTCGCAACTCGGTTGAGGACTTCAACAGCGAGTCCTCGCGGGATTCGCACTGAGATGCTTTCGACGGAGGACAAACAGAGGGGCCTTAGTCATGAGAATTGGGCTTGGGGGGTGTTGCAACTTTGAGGATCCAAAACCACGCCGAGCGCGCAAGTCAGCTCTGCGAAATAAACTGACGGTACAGAAAAAATCGAAGAGTGGCGGATCAAAAGCTGACCAGCTGCGGCAAACATTCTCACAGCGTCGAGAAGCCCGTGGAAACAGCTCTGCCACATGTGCCGGCCAAGAAACCCTCTGTTGTGTCAGCCTCCGGTACCTGAGAGGCTTCTGCACGTTCGTCTTGTGCGAGTTCATTATCGGCTGTGTGAACTGCTTTGCCTTCAATCTGTTTGGTACCTTTACAGACGGGTTGGGACAGCCTCTGTATGCGGGTTGTTGCTTCGAAGCCTTGGTACGCGGCAAGCAATGTAGGGAAAACTCAGTCGGCGACCAACAGTGTCTCGTGCACGAAGAAAGCCGGGGATGCCCGTCTTTTGCTTCCCACCGAAAAATCCAGCAACGAAACTCCCCCCAAGCTGCAAGGAGCCTGGGAGCCTTAGCCGCCCGAGTCGCTGCCTCCTCTGCCTCCGGCGCAGGGACTGCGGGCGTTGACAGCTCTTCCCCAGCTCCTGGCATTGCTGAAGAGGGTGGCTTTCATGGCCGAGCTGGCGGAAGACCAGCTCCGGCTGTATCGCTTTGGAATTCCGAACCAAAGGGAACACATCACCGTACAAACGGAAACGATAAACCGAGATTGTACAGGTACATATGTGTATGTACACATTCACACATCTACCCCCGCATGTACATAGACATAGATACATACATACATACATATGTAGATCTACATATGTACATATATATATATATACATACACATAACTGTTTGTGTGTGTGCATATGTAACTTAAAGACATACGAGCTATGCACCTGTATACAAATTTATGTATTCAAAGAAGTCTCTTTCCTTCTCTACAGAAATAGATGCACGCGCTCCTCTCCCTCCCTCTCTCTCTCTCTCTGTCTCTCCCTGTCTGTCTGTCTCGTCTCTGTCTCTGTCTCTGTCTCTCTCTGTCTCTCTCTCTCTCTCTCTCTCTGTCTCTGCGTCTCTCTGTCTCTCTCTCTGTGTCTTTCTCTGTCTGTCTGTCTGTCTGCCTGTCTGTCTCAGTCTCTCTATCTGTCTCTCCCTGTCTTGCTTGCTTGCTTGTGGTTTGGGTGCCACGGCACCCTGGCCCGAGGGCCTACCCCCCCAAGGCTCGCGCGCAATCCTTGTCGACTCGGCCCCTTCTGGGGAGGGTGCGTGTTCCCTTGAATGGGCCTTGTGCCCCGTCCCCCAAGACCAAACCTGCTAACACCATGACCAGTGCGATACCAGGTAGGCCCCACTCAAGTCATCCGCGTCACCCGGATTGGAAACTCATGCGGAGAGCTGGTCGCAAATCACAGAACATAACCACACCACAAACCGGCAACAATCCCCTAGCAACAGCGTATAAACCCTCAGAAAACTGGCCAGCTCCGTTTGCTTTCAAACTCCGGACTGTTCTCCCGAAGGAGTGAAGCACAGGTGCTCGGGTTGGAGCATCTTCTCCGTGCTACGGGGGTCCTGCTCCCTACGGGTTGGCAGGGACTTACAAGCCACGTCTAAAAAAGTTTATGGAGAGAAAGTCCTGCTCGAAAGTTGACGAGGTCGTTTCACTACAATCCCCGAATTGAAAGGAGTGAAAAGAAAGGATAGGGTCGTCCTTCTACGAACCCTGTTGAAAATATCTGAATGGACGGAATGAAAGGGTCGTCTCTCTACGAACCCTGTTGAAAGATCTGTACGGACGGAGTGAAGGGTCGCTGAATGGCATCCCCTAGCCCAGCGAGGCACAACTAAATAGGCTGAACAGCAGCCAAGCAGAATTCGGATAGGGCAACCGAAGCTAGCTCCTAGGCACTTCTCTTCCCGATTAACTTTAGGGGTCTTCCCTTGGAAAGTGTGGAAACTGGCGGCTCAACTCACTCCCCGGCTGCTGCTCACCGTGTCTCACGCCTCTTGGCGCGCCTCCTCACGTTGTTTGTGGAGTTCGCCTCGAATGGTTTCCATGGGTGATGCCCCTTGAGACAAGCCCCCGGACGTTTACCGAAGATAACCACAAAGGCAGAGATATACTTCTCGTTTGGGTCGGTGTAGTTTCACGAATGGGTAGGTGACAAACTCCCCCTGCCACCGTCGCCTCCCGGTGGATCGTGTAATGCGAGCGGACCCTGTGTAGGTTCGCCGATCGCGTCAACGGCAAGGGCTGTCAAAGTTCCCAAGGGACAGCGTGTGGCCACCGTACAGAACCGAACTTTCAGATGTCCTCGTCCCGAGCGTTCGCGAGGTACACGCAAAGAGCAGCAAACTGGTAGCTGATCAAGCAACGTATGGATGCAGGGGGCACACTTTCTCTCCCCTTTGCAAGCGCCCCTTTCACTTGAGGTCCTCTCTTCTGTCTTCCCTCAGTGGCCCGGACCTTGAACCGCTCACGGCTTGATCCAAAATGGCTACCTGTCTCTCTGTCTGTCTGTCTGTCTGTCTGTCTGTCTGTCTGTCTGTCTCTCTCTCTCTCTCTCTCTCTCTCTCTCTCTCTCTCTCTCTGTCTGTCTGTCAGTCTGCATACATACAGACATACATGCACAACTACTTGCTTGCTTACTGATTTGCTCGTTTACTGTCTGTCTATGATACCCACTGATTGAGCGAAGCTTTCATTCGGAGCAGAGCAGACCAGAGGTGCAATAGACCCAGCTCCTGCTGAGCGACAGGACTCGGCACGCGGCTATTTAAGCTGTAACCTCCTGACTTCCAAGGTACTCGCCCCACACCCAAAACCCTCCTCGAAAAGCCACTGATAGGAGCCAAACTGTATATTGTAGCACATTATCATGGTCGCCTTCAGCCTCCTCTTCAGCATCCTCGGGCTCTTGTGCGCGGGTCTCGGCCTGCGCAGCCTGCAGGACCGGTGCATCGGTTCAGGTTGTAATAAATCTAATAGTGACCACAATACAAATCGGAATCATAGTAACAACTAAATAGTAAAAATATGTATTAGTTCATAACACTACATTTAGGAATCAGAATGATGTAAATAATGTTAGTCATGACAACATTGACAATAAGAATAGGCATAAGAATAATCACAATAATATTTTCCCTCCTACCTAGCAAGGCGTTGCTGGGTTTATCTAGGGCTTCGGGCAGGATTTCGGGTTTCGGGTCTGGCGTGTGAGGTTTAGTGTCCTCAGCGCTTAACTCTGGTTTCGTGTGCTGTCGAGGTCTTCCGCCCTCACAAGCTGTCGAGGTCTTAGGGTCTTTGGGTTTGCGTGGGTCGGTTGCATTTCATCCTCCTGCACCTTGCTTTGGTTTATGGTGCAGTGTCCTCCCATGTTTCTTGCGGGACCTTCCCTGCCAAACATGGCTGAGAATTGCCTCATGCGCTTTCGCGCTTCTAAGTCGCAAGCTGATGGAGGAAGTTTGAACGAAGGAGCGAGCGAGTTGCAGCTGCTTGACCTGAAGGTACGACTCTTGAGGAAATGTGCCGCCATGATTTGGGGTGCCTGGCGATGCTAGGACCGCTAGGGGTCTGGAACCCTCAGCGCCAAACTCCAAGCGAAAGCTGCGAATCCTGCGAGCCAAGCCTTCACAGAGAAGCTGCTGCTGATGTCCTTGTACGTACCCTGCCAGAAGTCCCCCCCAAAACAGTCGTTCTGCAACATGGACAGGTTAGGGCTTCAATTGTGTGTGTGTGTCTCTGTGTGTGTGTGTGTGTGTGTGTGTGTGTGCGTTTGTGTGTGGCTATTTCTCAGTTGGGAGAGCTGGCATGCAGTAACTTCATGTACGAAGATGAACAGAGCAGTGCTGGCGGCAGCCGTCGCCTTCATCGCACTATCTTTGGTGATTGAAGTATTGATCTGATCGCCAGGGCCTGGTCATGGTTACAATACTCGTGGTGTAGCAGTATCAGCGGCCATGAGTTGGGTCCAGCAGGAAAGGATTCTGAAGTATCTATTAAGAACTTTCACAACCCTGTGCCATATCCTCAGACTGAAACTCGACCAACCGGTGGACTGCAGACCAAATGCTTGCAGCGTAATCGCGCAGAAGACCCGTAGCAACGAACGACTTCACACACCTTCGTGCACTTCTCAGGCTGTAGACTATGCATAGTACATGTTGAAACATCAGCGAGCTGAACCGGCTTACGTCCCAAGTCCCAAGGGTTTCGGGCTATACTGCTCTCACAGACCGGGACAGTCTGCTCTACTCCTGGAATTGTCAGGGATGTTCATGTTCCAAGCCCAGAGGCGCCTGGAAGCTTGTTGAGATCATGTGAGGAGGGGTTTGGGATTTATGGCTGTTTGGAACGCATGAGCAGAAAGGGCGAGAGACCTCCTTGGTGACGACGCGAAATTTTCCTTGGCCCGTGATGGGTTGAGGAGCCTGTTCCTGTAACGATCTTGGTTACAAGCCCGGGACTTGGACCAAACGGCTTAGCTTGCATTTGAGGATTGTGGCAAGACTCGACCAAGGTCTGGTTGCGCTTTCGAAACGCAGGCCTCTTGGTAAGAAAGGATGCCAAGTATGAATAGATGGACTCGTTCAGACAAGACACAGCTTGCGTACCTGAAGCACCAAACCTCAAGCCGTCCCTAGCCCAATCCCGCAACCATCATCCAAATCGACTCCCACATCCCCAGACTTACCCTAACCGATGAGGCCTCTGAACCCTTCAAACGCTGGAAACACAAACTCCGAAGTTTCACGAAACCCAGCGAGAAAACTCTGGTGACTGAATGATAAGCACAGGGCTTGTGGGTGTATTCTATTGCAGTTATACCAGCGCCCATAAAGGACTCTTATCATCCTAATTATTCCGACCGCTGCAGAACAGACCCTCTGCTAAACCTCTCTCCTGAGTCCCGCTGCTCATCTTGTGGAAGCCAATGTAAGGAAGTGGATGTAGCAAGCAAGACTGGCCGTCGCGCTTCTTCACTTTCTGGGCCAGGGAGAAGCAACGGTTGAAGGTTTTGACACTCGCACTCGGACATGCCTGGTTGAGGGTTTACGGTTTAAGTCTGTTTTAGGGTCTAGGGACAAGTTTGCAGTTCGCACTCTCGCGTGCTCTCGGACAAGGGCTAATAAGGCTTGGGCATCATGGCTCCTGCAATCTCAGCAACAGCTAAATATGTTTGATGTTTCCAGTTGGAGCTGTAAGCTCTGTGCTGCTACACGTTCTGACATGTAAGTGAAGCTCGTTGACTACATTCAAACGTGCGCATGCGCACGTGCACGGACGGATTCACAAACACACACACACACACATCAAAGAGGCACTCGCTCAAAGGGAGAAGTATGAGACGGGAACACAGAGCGAGAGAGAAAGATGGAGACAAGGAAAGCGGGAGAGATCGAAACCGCAACCCTGTAACGTTTTGAGAGCCCTTCAGCACCACGTGCCGGCCTCAGCGTCGTTTGCCCTGAGACCTGGGCAGTCGAACCCTAAACCTGAAAGCTCTGGATGCATCTTCTTGAGGCAATTTTTGTAAGGCTCGCAGCTAGAGGCGAATGTAAGCGAAGCTGCATCAGACACAGATTTAAGGTTCCGAGCTTCGTCTGCACTTTCTGTAGACCCCGAATCGCAGGTTTCCAGCCCCTACTGTACTGATAAGTCCAACACCCGAATCTCCTGCGAAGTCGCGATCGGCACTGAGACGGATGGACGGCGGGGAGCAGCAGAAGGGTGAGGTTTGAGTTGTTGACGGGTCCTTCTTGGTGGGGACAAGTTCCTCTGCAATGCTAACAGTAGCAGCAATGTAATAAGAAGACTACTGCCAATGTTCTGTACATCGGGGGTACTTTCCAGGGGCCTTTGAAGGGTGACGTCCAACTTCGATCCCAGCAGCGAGGCATCTGGAAGGGCTCGTATCTGTCGAGGATCCTGCAAAATTCGTTTTAATATACTTTAAAAGAACTGGAACATGCTGTAGCGTAACTGGATTTACAAAGGTTCTATGATATGGGGGCCTGAATGGCCCCCTTCAGGCTTTCAATTGGTTCTGCAAGGGTTCCAACAATGTTTCGATGATATCGCGTCTTGAAGAGTTAGAATAGGGCGCTGGGGCATACTGTGGTACACTTGATAGAAGCTGGCCATGTGCCGGCTCGAGTGGTGTGCACTTTGCTTCGAAAGGAAGTACGTCTTTACGGCATGAAAGCCACTACTCTCCAAAAGGTTGAAACAAGCTAAGCATGCCAGCCGGTCCTCGTCAGTCGAGTATGCTTGGTGCTCTGTTGGAAAAGGCGCACATACGGATCCCCCAGCCTGGTTGCACCGAATACTGGCTTCAGGGAGGTTTAGAATAAGCCTTCGCAGCTCCTGCGCGTTAAGATGACACCAGCACCGCGCCATTGATACCAGAGGGTACCAGATACCTACGGTTCCTTGTTATTTTTTTTCACATTCGAGACCTGTGGACGCTTTTCCGTAGAACTTTTCGAAGCTGGCAAGGCAAAACCTCGGATTTATCTGGTGGTCTTGGCCTCTTTCTGGTTTCGCGAATGCCGCACAGCCACGTGCTCGGCTGGGTGTTTACGAACAAGGTTCAGCGCTTTGCGGCTGCAGGCTCGAATTGGTCAAGTCTTTCGGACAAGAACCCCAACGAAAGGATCCGCTCGGCCGGCACAGGCCCGCCCATCTAAAACCATACACCCTGAAACCCTGAAAGCAAACGGCAAAGCCCAAGATCTCATGTTCGGAAAGCATGGGTCCCTGGTCGATGCAAGTTGCTTCGCGAGGATGTCATTTTGCCAAGCCATGACCTGAGCAAGGCGAAGCGAAGTTGGTGCTGAATTCTGAAGGGATCGGGTTTTCCTAAGCCCTGGTATGGTTCCCTATTCTTATTTTAGTATCAGAGACATGAACACCATATTCCAATTATTAAGGGGCCACTATATTAAGCCCTCAAAGGCTGAAGCGCCCTGAACCCCAAAGATTTTCCAGCTCGATTTCCGGACCGCAGGTTGAGCTCCGCTCGGCCATGCAGGCGCGGGAAGTGCGGACAGCCCTCTCAGCTTCTCTAGGTGGGGCTTTTAAAGTCTTTGAAAAATATTAGTAAGTAAGATCCTCTTAAGCCCAATAAGGGAAAATATAAAATGTCCCAAAGCCCTACCTAGTTCTCTACTCGGTAGCAAGACAGGCAATGTCCTTACCTTTGGTTAGAACATGTAGGGAATGGAAGAATGGTTGTTGTAGTAGTTTTGTCAGTGTACCCCATTCTTCCATTCCCTACTAACCCAAGGTGAGTGTCAGAATGATCTATGTTTCCTTTAGACAAGAATCTCGAATATCATGTACTCCGAAGCCCTGTTCTAGATAGGAAGTGCCAGCCGTGAGGAATCTCGGCCGGGTCACCCAAGTGAGCCAGGGCCCTCCTGTTGTGTTGAAGCCTTGGTTCTCAGAGAGGGAGAAGAGCGAGAAATAGAAGCTTTTGAAGCCTGGTTCTCAAAGTCTCTGACCCCAAGCTTTGAAAACCTTCATAATCACGCTTCTAGTCGACAAGCTGTCCCTATCCCCCTCGGAACAACATCTCCAGAACCAGATAGCCAGGACAAAGCCGACACCAAGGCTCTGCACAAACGACACCTACAGCCTACACCCCAAACTCAAAGCCTTTCAATCCACTATGAATGAAGACGTGGTCATCTGCAACTTCCCTCATCCTCTTGCGGGCGGCTCCTAAAGCAGTATATGTGCAATTCTCGGCAGACTTTCTACCTTGAGCAAACTCCACTAGCCACAAACATTATTAGCCCGAGAGCCATATATGTAGGTGCAGTAGTATAGAGTGGCTGGTAGACATATACAGTCTATGCACCCCTCAGCTATGTCTTAACACACGAAGAACACAAACAAGTATACTCTTGGACCGACACTGAATCAAACAATCTTGCAACTCGGAAAGGCAAGGTGGCACATCAGCCTTTGCATTGCAGTCGGGAGATCGGCCTTCTCCTGAATCCGCCGAGGTTTCGGGTTTCGGGCTTCCTCTTCCAGGTTTCGGGCCGTGGACTTTTGTATCTTGCAACACTGCTGTCCGGCATGCACCACACTAGCCGCTAAGCCCTCACTGTGATCACCAAACACACACACACACACTCTCTCTCTTTGCCTCTCTCTCTCTCTCTATATCTCTCTACATGCCACTGCCATACCCACGAAAATGAAGCCTCAAAGAGCAATCCTGTAAAGCCGCAGATCCGATACACCCTAAATCCGAACGCCGAAGCCTCGAAACCCTCGAAGCCTCAGACAACATGTACCCGAAATAAACTTGTGCCTGCTGCCTGACTAGCCCTGCGGAGCATACCGACATGCTACACCGGGGGCTTACCAGACAGAATAGGGTTTTGGTGTAAAGATGGCATATGCATAGGGACGATGCACGTTGTTCAAACGTCTTTCATAGCCTCTCACAACGGATGTTTGAGGCAGAAAGCCGTAAAGGAACACAGAACGTGCAAAGAAGGCACCACCTTTGCCAGCCTGCTGTTCATGAATGCACGAACTCTGGCAAACCGCGAACCCTGTGTCAAATGAAAACGGGCAAATGCGTATGTAGCACAGCGATAGGCATCGGAAGCTCCAACTGAACCCCAGACATCAGGAACCCCAGCGGCGGCCTTTTCTCGGACTTTGCGGAAGATGTCCCTGTGGCGGCAGGGATGCTAACTCTGAAGGCCTCTGAAATCTTAACTTGGGGTTCTAATCCAGATGGACCCCAGCAAACGAGGATGATACAAAACAGCTAGAAACTCGAACTCCTCATTTAGGGCTCCCTTCTACAAGTATCCCAGAAAGAAAGGACGGCTCCAAACAGCCATCTGTTCTCACCTCCCCTCACATGCGTGCTTCAGCCAACATGTACCGTCTGAAGATTTCAAGTATTGCTAAGCCTTCGCTACTGCAGGCGGTTGATAGACTGGGGTTGGGAGATTGTGCTTTACTCTCGTTCCTCGCCTTGTCCATAACAGAAACGGTTGAAGTTGAATCCCAACTTTGCGTGCTGCATGGAATTCTCAGTTGCACCAACCGGTGCTGAAGTTCTTGGCACAGAGATCCACATGCTGCAAAGCGCGACAGCTTAAAGCCCAACTTCCTGATAATAGTGATGTTCGATGGGTTTGGTTTGTCCTCGGGCTCCTCTCTGCATGTCATGTGTGAACAGTGTAAACCTGCATACGGGTGCACCCTTGTATTACATACTGCAAAGGCACAAAGCCCAATCAGGGCCTGACATTGATTCAAAGCGACTTAGCACGAAATACTCAACAAGCGATTTGTTTTGACACTCTTCCGATGGCTTAGGGGGCCGTCGGGCTTTGTTGACGGCGCTCGAGTTGAGCATGCGGCCATGTTTGGGGCTGGTTGCGCAAGCTGCATAATGCAATCTCCTATCCCTGTGTGTCTGCGGCCGAGATGCAGCTTCTTGTCCTTAGATGCAATTGCATTGCACCGGAAACCTGCAAACACACCCGCAAGCCCTATAGAGGCTTGACTGAGACCGGGTGGTGTTGGCTTTAGACTCTCAATGTAGTCGGGAAACCCAACTCCTCAGGCCCTGTATGCTACCCGTCGGTCGGAACACTTCTGAGTTGGATATGTCCCCATTCCGGGCCCTCATCAGTGCTTCGTCTTCGCTCATCAATCTTCTTCGCCCTCAGCTCTCATTATCATTGCTAGTGGCTATTGCTGTTCCTGTTTTTCATGTTGTTGCTATCATTGCTACTTGCTTCTACTCTCATATTCGATAACCCAGGCCCTAAGCCATGGACACACGTTGCGTCCCTGACGTCAACCTTGCTGACAAAGCTCCAGCTTCAATTTGGAGTTCCAGTGCTCGAAAGCGAACTTCCTTGCCTCGGGCCAAGAACCGGAGGTATGGAACATCGTTGACGGGTAAATAGAGTAGAAACAAGGATTTCAGCTTGCAAAAAATGATTACAAGGACAATGTGCGTAATTCTTCAGACCCCTCGAACCCCGATATTGTGTTGAGGTTTCTGGTGCCGGCCGCATGCAAAACCGGATCCTTTTTCAAGCCTTGGGCCCCGAACCTAATCAGAGTGGAACACTAAGTCACCATCACGCTTGCCGTGACCCTTCTCTTCCCGCACGTAGGATCTACAAGATCCAGGGGCAGTTGCTCAAGCTGCCTACTCGAATCTAGGCCCTGGCTGCTGGTGGAGACTGCGCAGCAACGGAGACTGTACCATGCTCGATTACTACAATTTGTTCAGCTAGAGCAAGCCAAGACGTTGCAAAGACTCGGGAGAAAGAAACATGTGACTCTGGGTACGTCCCATTCTTGAAACCCATCTGGGCGCACACGCCGCTTTTTCGCTTGCAAGGCGGCCAGGCTGGAAAAGGCCCATGCCAGTATCGACTGCTCCTGCGAGGAAAACTTCCATGGGCTTTTGAGCGACTCAGACACCAGAACGCGTAGAAGCTCATCATGGACGACTTGGGTCCTCGGTAGGACAAATCTAAGATGCAGAGCTTCACCGAAGCCGTGCCGGTTGTCTCTCCGCTTTCCTCTATGTCATGACTCTTCTTAAGTTCCTCTGTTGCCCAGACTTTCTGATCTTGAAGGTCCTGCAAACCCTCAACCCCAAAGCCGGGACGTTAGGATTTGGGATTGCAGGCTCTGGGGTTTTCGGAAGGTATATTAAGGCCAACGACTCTTCGAATTTTCGCTTTGGCGCTGTGGGGGTTTTACAGGGCGGTGACGTTCAGGAAACTGGGGATCCTGTTCAACTGGATATATCGACCCGGCGACTCCCTCACCAGGTCGCAAATGTTCTCGCAGCATGCAGACCACAAGCCTACACGTACCAGCCCTGAGGCGAAGGCTACGAACAAAAGTCGAGAACCTCCATGCTAAATGCTGAACGACAAGTCATTGAACAACTGCAACTCCGACAAAATCCTAGCTAAAACAGCCTGAACGCCTCCTTGAAAGAACCTTGCGGGACATCTGTTGACTGTGTAGACAAGTTATAAAAATTTTAAGCTCATAGTAGAACCCAAACGCCCGCGCCCTTAACGGGCAAGACTCTTCGCCATGGCTTGACCGAGATTGGCCAGGCCCTGTCCATCGAATTCGCCTGGCTTCAGGTTTATGGTTAAGGATCCTCGTAACAAAGGCTGTCTAGGGGTGTTCAAAAGGTTCTTCTGAAGGGTCTGCCTGCCTTTAGTTGCCACAATATGGTTAGATAGGTAGGAGGACAGAGAGAGAGAGAGAGAGAGAGAGAGAGATATATATATATATATATATACATACACATATATTTATATATGTAGAGAGATATGCATATATGCATATGTATATATATATATATACACACATGGTTATATCTACATAACATCTATGACTGACATGTTGCTCCGTTGAGCATTACCACACACACATATAAGAACATAGACCGGTGAAAAGACATATATATATATATATATACATACATATACACACACATAATGCTATGTGTATCTGCCTAGATGTATGTGCACATGCACATATTGCCGCTGCTCCCTCCCCGCCCTGTGGGTGGGGTCGCCTTCCCCGCCCTCTGGAGTGGGGACGGCTGGCCTGTGTTCCTTGTCCCCCCTGCCTTGTCCTTGCACCACCTTCAAAGATCAATCCACATCATCATCAGCACCATAACAATAATCATAATAAGTAGTAGCAGTAGCAGTAGCAGTAGTAGCAGTAGCGGTAGCAGTAGGAGTAGTAGTAGTAGTAGTAGCAGGAGTAGTAGTAGTAGTAGTAGTAGTAGTAGTAGTAGTAGTAGTAGTAGTAGTAGTAGTAGTATAGTAGTAGTAGTAGTAGTAGTAGTAGTAGTAGTAGTAGTAGTAGTAGTAGTAGTAGTAGTAGTAGTAGTAGTAGTAGTAGTAGTAGTAGTAGTAGTAGTAGTAGTAGTAGTAGTAGTAGTAGTAGTAGTAGTAGTAGTAGTAGTAGTAGTAGTAGTAGTAGTAGTAGTAGTAGTAGTAGTAGTAGTAGTAGTAGTAGTAGTAGTAGTAGTAGTAGTAGTAGTAGTAGTAGTAGTAGTAGTAGTAGTAGTAGTAGTAGTAGTAGTAGTAGTAGTAGTAGTAGTAGTAGTAGTAGTAGTAGTAGTAGTAGTAGTAGTAGTAGTAGTAGTAGTAGTAGTAGTAGTAGTAGTAGTAGTAGCAGTAGTAGTGGTGGTAGTGGTAGTGGTAGGGGTAGTGGTAGTAGTAGTAGTAGTAGTAGTAGTTTTGGTAGTAGTATTAGTAGCACTAGTAGCAGTAGTAGTCGTAGCAGTCGCGGTGCCTCGTGGGCCTGGCAAAAAAGTCTGGGCAGATGCCTTCACCCCTCTGCAGCCCTCCACCGCAAACTTGGGAGCGGATGTTACTGCACGAAGTTCTTTCTCATTAAGACACCGCGGAACCGCAAAACGCAAAGTGCTTGCTGATTCCCGCGAAAGGCTTGTCATTGACACTACCTGGCATGAGGCCCTGATGACACACCGCCGTGCTGCCGGCACCTCCAAGCATAGCATGGCCAGCCGTGGTGACGTACACAGCCGCTTGTCATGACGAGGTTGCGTCCGAGGTGAACCACACTTGCAAGTTGCCAGGTGAGGTCTCGACAACGGCTCGCGGCTGCAGCTGCAGGAACTCGAGTGTGCACGGTACTGTTGATTAAGACCGCCACAACAGTCGCAAGCCGCGTCAGGTAACAAGTGGATCATCATCAACATCATTCTCAGCATCTCTTGCCGCCATCGTCATTTTCATCGTCAGCCACCATCCAAAGCACAGCTGCCATAATCCTCACGACCTATGGTCTCCACTATCACCAACACCGTGCTGAGGCCCGGCGCGATCCGATGCGACTGCAAACTGCTGCGCACGTTGCCACTTTATAACACTGAAATGCGAAATCGTTGCGACGGTCAGCACCCTTTGAGGGCACGAGCGAGGGTGGGGATAACGTTGGCGAGGTGGGGAGGGGAGGGGGGGGTTTTAACGATTATGCCTTTGTGTGTTCCTATTCTGGCGACTAAGCTGTCGTATCACATACATACAGCAAACATACAAACATACGTTACACTATGTCACATCGCGTGACATTATGTGACTTACCAGTACATTACACGGAGTTTTAAAAGGTTATACCGTATTTTCTCGTCATATCGTCCACGTTATTTTGTTCGGTATCAGATGTTCTTCTTTTATATGCCTTTAATACAGCGTTCTTTCTCACATATTGTAATATTGAATTATGTGTTGCAGTACTAATTCTATTAAATTACAGACCACTATATGTACATACATACATACATGCATGCATGCATACATCCGTACGTGCGTACATACCTACATGCATCTGTGTGTATGTGTGTATACTGCAGACTTTAGAATGGAACAGGCTACACAGCGTGGCACGCAGCTCCAAACTGATCGTCACCCTGGAAAAGTTATTATGAACAACCAATGGACCAAGCCTAGCCTCTTTCAGATTCGTGGACATCTCTCGACGAACCCCTGAAACCCAATCCCGCAAGAAGGCTACGAGTCAAAAACGAAAAGCTCCGATGCCAACCCGACACCCCGCAAGTGTTGTGAGTTCTTGCTTGCCCACCTACGCGCATAGCAGAGCTCTCCAATAACCGGCTCCTGACGGCGTGACAGGGATCGTTCTGGCTGAGAGACCATGAATGTAGGGTGTTCGGAGTTTGAGGGGTAGAGGGACTTCAAGACTCGCCAGCCAGGGCTTTCGGCTTCGGCGTTCAAGGGCTGTGGTGTGTTTGAGGGTCGGATTGCTCTAGATTCACTTAGGAACCCAACCTTCAACAACCCGATGTTGCAAAGCAGCGGAGAAAGGTGCTCGAGTCTGGTCCACTCCTTTTTGCACCAACTCCCTGCTGGTTGTGCTTCTCTGAAAACTGGGGAAAAAGGCTTAAACTCGAAAGCCTAGTCCCATGGCCCCCAGAAGTGACCCTGAACACGGAATCAGATTCTTCAACATACACGTGAGCGTTGTGCAAAAGATTTCCTGAGACGATCGCGAAAGCAGTTCTTCAGGGTGCGGTGCTGATTAGGGTTGAGTGCTTCAGGACCTGTGTCTACTTACTGTCCTTGAGAGTGGGGCCCTCTGACCTGATTGGGTCCTTGGAACCTGGGGTTGCCATACCTCGCCAAGGCTCAGAGTGGACCGGTCGCTGACACGGAGCTGGGCCAGAGAGAAGGCGGAGATCGACAGATTCTGTGGTTGGAAGGTGCCTGCCTTCTTTCTCGCCTTGAAGGAATGCATTCGGCTTAGGGTTGCATTGCATGTGTGCACATGCACGTACATGCACACCACGCGCACAGGCAAGGGCAAAACCGCAGAAAGGAATGCTCGTGTGCATACGGCACAAGCCAGAGGCCATCAGTGCCGCAGGTGCGAGCATGAATAGCCTGATAGCTTCAAGCCCAACCAACTGGAAACATATCAGCTTTCGTACGACAACGACAACCACATATCGCAGCGTGTGCGTTTGTGTACGTGATGTATGTTTGTTTGAAGGTTTGTAGATGTGTTTATCGTCGGCCTCACGATCACCGGTATCATCGCCCTCATGACCATCATCATCGTCACCATTATCTTCAGAATGGTCATCCCCATCACTATCATCATCATCATCAACATCAGCGTCATCATCATCATCGTCCTCGTTATCTTCGACACCACCAGCAGCACCAACATCATCACTATCGTCATCAACATCATCATCATCATCAACACCACCATCATATATTTGTTCTGTGGGCTCGCACACACACACATACACACATACATACGTGCATGCCTACTTACATCAATACATGTATTCATTCATCCATCCGTTCATTCACATACATGCATTTAGAGACACACCCAGGCGCATGACATATGTACATGCATGCAGGTAGAACGACACACATACGTGCAAATGCACACATGGGCATACGCACATTCATACATCCTTACATGCATGCATGCATCCTTACATACATACATACATACATACCCGCATGCATACATGCACACCTACTTGCATACAGCCAAGCAGACAAACAGCGAAGCAGGCAGACGGGCAGGCAGACAGACAAACAGGCAGTCGGGTGGAAGGCAATGGAGGGCTCTGTAGGGTAAGGTGAGGGACTACGCACTGAAGGTGTTTTTTTGCAAACCTTTCCAGGTTCGAGACGAGCACCCTAAAATCTCTGTGCAACTCAACAACCTGCGATCTCCATGGATACAGCTGTTTCTTAGGGATTATAATAACCAAAAATTAAAAAATATTTCTAAGTACCCCTAAGGTAAGGCTTTGAGCATCTAGACAAAGATGTAGGGGTGGAAGCTCGAAGCTGCCATGCGCAGAGGCCACCAAGGGGCTTCAGGCAGCAAGGCTTCCAGCAGGCCAGGGTCCTTTCGCTCCCGAAACAAAGAGGGATTTCCCTCCCTCACAGCTCCCGGGGCCAGGGCTCACGGCGGCTCACGGATTTCGAAACGTTTCTCGGGGCTACGTGTCATGGAGCTTCAGCCAAAGGAAGCCCGATGTGGAACCTGCATTAATCTGCTTGGGAAGCTCTTGCACCTAAAGTCCTAAAGACTTTCAGGGCTCCTTGTAGCTCAGCTTGGCGCAGGCCCAAAGGACGTTGGCAATATCCTGAGCCTCGGAGCTCCTCCGAGTTTCGGCTCATGTCCGTTAACAAGGGGGGAGGGCACCAAAGTAGCGGTCTTGACCATTCCGTACCCGAATAGGGCGTTTTGAGGTCCGGGTTGCTAGAAAGGTTTCTACGGTATTGAGGCCTTGAGAAATTCGACGAGGGCTCTGGGGCGTGTCACAGCTGTTGTGGGGTATTGGGGGGGAATGCCCCACAGACCCCAAGCCCTACCTATGCCGTGAACCCCAAAACTGAAAGTCCAAACGCGAAGCCCGAAACTTCAGACGCTCAGCAAAGCCAGGGCTCCTAATGTCTCTCTGAATCCTCCGCGAGACGGCCTGCAATGCAGGTTCGGCATAGAGCGACCTGGATGCAAGCTGAGGGTGCCGGCTTTTAGCTCTTAGGATCTTGACAGTGACCCAAACATGTTATAAAGCTTTCTAGCCCCCACCCAAGCCCTGAAACCAAGAGTCTTGGGCGCGTGGTTTCGAGCCTGGGGTCTGGCGTGAAGGTATCAATTCAAACATTCTCCGAAGAAGCTGAGAAGGTGAAATCCAAAACTGGTGACATAGAGGCGGCCCCACCCGCCACTCCTCAACAGACTCAACAAAGAAAGATTATGAGAACTAGCTGGGCCTTCATAATTAGAGTAGGGTTTATAAAGGAACCCCAAAATAGTTTTGGCAATTTTTTAAGCCCCTGCATCAGGTACATCTGTACAACTAGCGGTTTGGCACACCTGAAGGTCGACATCCTAAACCCTACACGCGAAGTCACATCGCCAAAATCTTACGCCCCCCCCCTGAAACCCGTATGCCCGAAGCAGTAAACCAAATCGATAAGCTTCAAGCCACAAACACCTAAAGCCCGGCACGAAAACCTATGTTAAACCATGCTGGGACCCAAGACCAAAGTCCCCAGTTCTTACTCTGGTATACAGGTCTGAATAATGCACCCTGGTACCCTCGTAATATATTACAGTATATCCCCAAACCCATCAAGGGCCCTCTATGGCCCGCAACGATGACTAAGGCCGGCGTCTCGTTGCGATCACGGTTTTGGTCGTTCTATCAGCAGATAAATTCCGATCATCATTGCTCTTCCCTTCTTTCGTGATTCTATGGTGTTGCCGAAGAGCCTGGCGTCGCATTAGCTGGCAATTTTGTGAGTATGAGTATTGCCGCTGCTTGATGATTGTAGCTGCCCCACCTTACCCGTGACACTCAGTCGGACAGCAACGGCTTTTGCAGGTAACATTGAGCACAGCTGCCGCTACTCCTTTTGCACAGCATACTAAAGCTTGTGTACTGCACGGGGATTGTTGGGTTTGGAGGCCACAGTCCACCCAGGGAGCAACCATCAGTTCACTAAAAACATTTGGGGCTTGGGAGGACTGGTCTCTCAGCAATTGCTGTTTAGGACCGAAGGTTTGCATTCGACATTGAAATCCGGCATCCCAAACAAGCAAGAGCTTGGATTGCGCCACGTCGCAGGCATGCAAAAGCCCAAAGCGTGTTGGAGCAGTGCTGTGGATTGAAAGTGGCCGCCTGGAGACAAACCTCGGCCATCCGGAAATTCTTCAACCCTTGACGCCAAGCCCCAAGCCAAAGAACAGTATAATCTAAATCCCAGCCCAAAAACCTTTTCGGTTGCATCATCCCTTGAGACGTGCTACTCTGGCCGAGCAGATGGACCAGCTGTAACGCTGTTGATCCAAGTGGGTCTTCGGGTCGAGGCGTCAACCGTTTCGACTCACACACTCGCACAAGGCAGGCATGGCTTCAGATACTAAGTCCGCTGAGCTCAACCGTTTAGGGCTTTGAGGCTGTGGGTTTTGAATACTGCTATTGGGTTCAGGGGCTGTTGGTTGGGGCTTCTTCGGCTTGAGGGGTTTTTAGTTGAATTACTGCCTTAGGCTCTCATTTCCTGGTGCCTTCATCCAAGGAAAGGCTAGGCACACTGGCAGCAGCAGCTGCAAAGAGATCTGCTTCTTCTTGGTGAACTTTCGCATAAGCCTAAGTCTTGAACATGAGGTAGCTTTGCAAAGTAGGCGCTCTTCTCAATAACGTCAGCAACACAAGGAGAACCCGAATGTGGGGAACCACCGATGAGCACGTGCACAACTTCGGCTCTCGCGCCTGGGTGTTGTCTGGGCTGGAACGTCAGGATCTCGCGGTTGCTATTTGATCCGAGACGCCCAGAGCACGTTCACCAAATTCTGCTGCTGGAAGCGGTGCACCTTCGCAGCTATGTCGACCGCGAGGGCGCCGAAGAACGGCCGGTCGTGTATCTCCAGCTTAGCAAACGCCCAAACCTTTGCTGCGCGACCGTGCTTCGGGGCCGGGAGGTTGAAAGGCTGGAACAGTGATTCAGGCAAGAGCCTCCCTCAATGTCTGCATCAAGTCCTGGCTGTCTAATTCCGTATAGGGATAGCATTATTATTTATTACTATTATCATTATTATTATCATTATTATTATTAGCAGACTATCCCAGACCACAAGCCTGACTCTTGGGACTCCCGTTCGACCCCGAACCCAAAGTTCGGATCTTAGAAGCCACGTTGGAAAGACCCTGCGCATTCCAGGACGGCAGAGTTTGAAGTACCTGGCAGATTTCAGACAGGATGGAGCTTCAACCGGCTTAACTGCATAAAATTCGAGCCATAAATCCTGAGTCCTAGAAACCGTATGCCCCAAGCTCCGAACCCTTCGAGTCAACGCTTCAGCAGTGCCTCTGTGGAGATGGCAAAGTAAACCTCCGGAGCATAAACGCGGAGCTTGGCGAAGGACCAGGTGGTATTGCCAATGTGCTGGGAGGACCACCTGGGTTCACGGTTTAGGGTTTAGGGCTTTAGGTTTTGAGCCCAGGATTTTAAGCTCCCCACCCCCAAAACCCTAACCGCAACGTCATCCTTCTTCATTGTCGCAGACTTTTGAAGTACACCCAGGCAGACTTGCTCCTAGATGACAGCGTGATCCTAGAATGGCTTCTTCAGGGACATGGCAAGCTAGAAGATTAGTACCGTTTCTGTTTCTAGGAGCTCCCCCCCAAAAAACTGATCCAAAATGCTTGCCGCTTTAAGTTTTGTGTTAAGGTAAAACTAGAATCATTAGTACATTCATTGCGGTGACAGGTAGTTTTCACGACGGCTACCTCACATTTACGTGCTTACTGAGTCTCCTGATACTTTACTTTTGACTTTCAACAATTTCGAAGCCTCTTGTCTAGGTTGCAACATCCCGTATTTCGATGAACTGAGTTTTTTCACCATTTCCCCTCACAGTCCCGAGATAACTCAGCATGTCCTGCAAAACCCTTTTTCTGACTACCAGACCCCCACCACCGTCTGTTGTGGTACTTCGTATAGGAACTCTCAAC
Organism: Symbiodinium sp. CCMP2592; assembly: GCA_905221615.1. Lineage (NCBI taxonomy): Eukaryota > Dinophyceae > Suessiales > Symbiodiniaceae > Symbiodinium > Symbiodinium sp. CCMP2592. Next base: position 1,402,145 of record CAJNDT010006169.1, on the reverse strand, counting down.
GTGATCCCTGAGACGGTAAGAAAAAACCCCGCTACGCCTGCCCTGCCGAGCTGCCGGGAGATGCCCAGGAGCAGCTCCCGGGCGATGACGTCGGTGAACTTCGCATGCTGCAAGGCCAGGGTTGCCTGAACAGGGCTGGTTCAAAAAGTAGGGGGGGGGGTTTTGCAAAGGGGGCCTTAGGGGGCTTAGGGGCTTGAGGGCTTAGAGGCTTGGGTTTGGGATCCTTGCAGATCGTTTTGGGTTTCAGGTTGGGGGTTTTGATTTCAGGTTGTTTCACAACTGAGACAGTCCGCACGAGTGGTTGGGGTGTAGGGTTGAGGTTTTGGCAGAGTTGAGGGTCGGGTCTTTACCTGTCCAGGGCCTAGCCGCAAACCCGAAGGCAAACCGAGACCCCCAAACCCTATAGTGACCGAGTTGCAAAAGCCCAGGTCATGTTCGCGAGGCCCTGCGGATCAAAATCCGCGACGCTGTGCAGCGCTCGCTCCGCGAAGAGCAAGAAAAGCTGCGGCGAGTGGTAGGATAGCCTGTGATGCTCTTCGGATCTAGGGTGTAGGGGTTGCGAAAGTGCGTAACACTACTCCTATATGCTGCTGTGTGACAACGGCTGCACAATCGACCCCTAAGCTTCCGTGTAGTACCTTACTCGGATTGTGTACACCCCTTTGCTACTGCTGCGCTTTTGCGGTTCATAGGTGTTCTCTCCTCCAAGGCTGCTTGCTCGACAGTGAAGACACTTTACCCGAGGGGCACCATGCAAAAAGGCACCCTTGAGGCAACTTAAGGCGTAAGTCCTGTGGATTTAACATAGCTTTCATGGTGCGTCCCTAACCATACTAGGTGGGCCCTGAAGACTCAGTGCCCAACTCATAACGGCCTAGTAGCCATTCAGACAAAAATTGCATCGCCGGAAAGGGGCCCAGGGGAAACGGAACGATCCACAGAATGAAACAATGATACTAATGCACGTAGTTGTGTTAGATGCCGTGAGTGTAGACAGGCACGTAGTGAGTGCAGAAACAAGCGAATCCTACACTCGGTGTAGAATCAGACACCATCTATTCCATGTCCCTGCTTTTGAATGCCCTCTCCATCGGTTTCTGATTTAAACATGAAACGACCCCACCCATAACCCCAAGAAGCGAACATCCCGTGAACACCAAAATGCTACAGCAACACCCTCAAACGTGCGCATTTCGTTAGTTCAAGGTTACAGTGAGACTCAGTAACATAAAACAAAGCAGTGTACCACAGAACAACCTAGACTAACATCTCCGAGAAGCTTTGCCAATGCCCAGGCGCAGTTCGAAAGTCCCTGCGTGCCGAACTCCGATACTCGCAGGAGTGCTTCCCCAGCTACGGCCTGGACAAGTCGTTGGTCACCTGTGGACTTTGGCGTTTAAGGAGGTTAAGGTCAGGGGTGTAGATGCTTGAGCCTTTTGCCTTATAGTATGACCGAGTATAGTTTCAGCGTGTAGGCATCCCACCCAGGCGAATGGTGGCGAAGCCCCAAACGGCGTTGGACAACCCATGGCCATCCAACTCGGCAGCCCTCTGCGACAGCTGATCGGTGACGACTTCCTGCACTTAGGGTCCTTAGGGTTTGGGGGTAGTTTCTACGTACGTGAGGGGTTAACCCTCGCAGGGCTTGTTCATGTGCTGAGTGAGAAGAATGAAGTTCGGGGTGGCGCCCCAAAGCCCACACTCGAAATACACTTGAAGCTTTGGAGGGTGGAGGCCCGGGACCTTGGCTTCACACTGTACCCCGAAAGGCCCTAAACTCTACTCAAGGGTTTCAGTTCAGCTAGAACCGCGGGGCAGATAGGTGGTTTCATGGTATGGCAGCGACCCAAATCAACTCTTGGGGCGGAAGTGCAGTATGATTTTAGTGGTCTGAGTAGTTAGTCTTTTGAGCCGTCTTCCCTAGTGGTCCCAACATGATTCTAGTGCGTCACACCTCCCAAACCCGATTCTATCTATTTATTCAAGCCCTTGTCTTCGTGAAAACAACAAGGCCGGACACCGGCTGCCCTTGCGGCGAAATTGCTGAACACGAGTTGTGGAGTGGTTGCTGTGAAACCTGCCCTGGAACTTCGAATCCCCCCAAACTCTTTCCAAGCCCTACGGCGGAACGTCCTACACCCGTCTTCTTCGCTTAATCCGAACCCTGAGCCTTGAACTTAGACGCCGGAAACCTAAACCCGAAGCCTTTTAATATAGGGGCCTTAATATTTAGAATAGGGTTTTGGGCCCATTATACTATAATTACAATAAGGAACCCGCCACAATAGTATTGGTAATTATTTCGGCCCCTATATTAACCGGAAGGCAGGACGTCCATCCACTCAGCCCTGACACCCCAGATTTCAGCGCAACTCTCACACAGCTGGTCCATGACAGGAGCCGAGTTCATACTCAGCTTGGCCAGAGCCCAGCAGGTTTTTGCCAGCTCCTTTGCTTCCAGCTGCGATCCCTCCTGGCACATGCGGGTTCTTGCTAAGATTTCGAACAAAGCTGAGTGGCAAATCACCTACCTTCCTTGCTATGCTAGACAAATTTGGCTCCCGATCAAGAAAGAACCCAAACAATGCTTTTGACTTTGCCGCCGTCAATCCGACGTTCGAGGTGACGGTTAACAATTTGTCATATGAGGAGCACCTGGCTATGTCCATGTTTGGATGGACCTTCCCTGTTTGTTTCTATCGGCTTATTGAAAAGAGTATGGTAATGGTGGGGTTCTGCGCAGGCTTCTAAGCTGTCGCACAGGTATTCAGAATGGTTTTGTGTTGCTTGGGGATGGTGTATTTTGTCCACAGATTTGGTCGAAGGCTGGGGTGCACCACCATGTGGCTACAGGTCAGTTCTGGTTTGCACTGTTTTGTTGTTGTGTTTTCGCTGTTAATGCTGTTAGTTCTTCATGAAAAGGTTGTGACAAAACAGGGTCTAAGCCTACTGGGAAAAGGGACCTAAAGCGTAGGTCATTGGATCCTCATCATAACCCGGTCAACATGAGCACTTCGATAGTTGAGCAAACCTTCGATTGGGCTTTCTCATTTGATGTCCTGAAAAACCTGAAACTGTGGAAGTATGTGCCGCTGACTCAGGAACAGCATTTCTGCTTGCTGCTTTTCGTGCGTTCTTGGATGCTTTTGCGTGTCTTCCGCTGGCAGTTCCCTGGTTTTGAGGGTAGGGTCCGGCAGGGTCGAAATAGTTTTGAGTTCAGGGTCTTTGCAGCTGGTGTTCGCGGCGGCAGAAAACTAAAACCCTACACCTTGCTGGGAAGCCATCGATGCTACAGAGCGGCGTGAAAGTCCTCAAGACAAGAGCCCTGAAACTCCCCAGCCGAGGAAGAACCCGTCTCCGTCACCCCCTTATCCCAGCGCTCTACATTCCAAACTTTGGTGGCCACTGGCGACAATGAGTCCTCACGAATCCGTTCTTGCATACAAGCCCTACATGCCACGACAGAGTTCCTAACTTTTCCAGAAACTCATGATCATGTTGGCCTCATGCACGATGCTGGTTACCTTGTCCACCAATGCGTTCCTGGAGTCCGACAGGAAGCATAGCTTGCCAACACGGAGTAAGCTCTCAAGCAGTCCGACGGAACACCAGGAAAGGTGGGCTTGGTTACACGGCGATGTTTTTCGAGTGGGTTGAAACTGAATAGGTCTAGAATGATGGCGGGGCTGTTTACCTCTCTACTTTTGAGATTTCAACTTAACCTGGGTACAAAAGTTAAGCTTTGAAGGGGATTTCGGGCTGCACTCGGAATCCGTCAACCCAAATTCAGAAAAAGGAAAACCTAAACACACAAACATATAGAAGAGACGAAAAGCCCGAAGACCAGATAAGGCGCAACGTCACCCGCAAACTCGTTTCTGCTTGCACCTCCCCACGGTCCCTGCTGCGACCGACCTTGCAAACTCGAACCCAATCATCACACATGACTCTCGGCATCCAAAGGAGCTTGACAAGACTTGGAAGATATGCTTCCACAAAAGAAGGGAGAAGGTTACCGCAAGCTTAGGCCTAGGTGCTCGGTGCAAGGCCATAATGGCATTTACAGGATCGAACTGGCCCAAGTGCTTGCCGGTCATTTGAAGAACTTCCTTTGCGGTCCGCTTCGCCTTGTGCAGGGAGGGTAGTTTTGATCAGCAGCCATTACTCTGAAGACTGTCGTATGGAACAGCAGGATACGATAACGATATGAGTGAAAGTATGATTGAAAGATGTAAACAAATAACTACGGCAGGACCGCATGTAACTTAAGGGGACTCTCAATTAGAACCCCAGGTCCCCGGTCGCCCTGAGACTGCCCAGTGGCTGCCAGGTCTTTGTTCAGCCTGAGGCTCACTTTGTCCGCGGTGTTCGCGAAACCTCCCATCGCCGCTGGACGAAAGTGTCCTGCAGGGGGCCCGCAAAAGCACACGGAACTGAAGCCTCTTGGAGCAGATAAAGGCGATAAAGGTTTACGGCTTACGAGGTCCTGGCATGGCTGAGCTCGCCCTGTGTCTGAACGAAAGAGGCTCTGCATCAAGAGCACGGCGTTGTTGTGACGCTTCGCTGGTCGGCGACGGGGGCGGAGGACATCGAGAAAAGGCTGCTTCCTCCAAGAGCTGCGCATCCGTCAGATGCTGACCGAGTCTACGCCGGCCCTCTTCCAGGTATCCTTCCATGAGGTAAGCGCTGATGCTCTCATCCTCCAGCCCCTCCTGGTCCTCATCTTCGGAGTCACTGGTCTGCTCCAGAATTCCAGCGTCTCCCCAATACCGTCCGGCCCCGTATGTCGTCTTCTGCAAAGCAGCTCCCCACATGCCACAGCCGGGCGCCTTTGCTTTTGCATCATTAGGTCTCTGTTGCAGGTCCTCAGCTATTCCTCGTTGCCATCGGCGCGACAGCTGCTCGCGCTGTTTACCGGGCCCTTCTGCCCGGTGTATTCCGGTCTGTATGAAAGGCAAGCAGCCGGAGACAAAGTATCAAGACTCTGTCCATCAACATAAGGGCACTGTTTCTTACACATGTCTGCTCACAACCTGATAATGCTTGCAAGTTAGTGTCGGCTTTTCCATAGAACTTTGAACCAGACGCGCGGCTCGCCCTAGTTGCGAGTTACCGGAAGTAGATGCAATCGATCCCTTCGCATGTGTGGAGTGATATGAGGGTGCGTGAAAACTCCCCACGCATTTGCCGGACCCTAAATTCGGTTATTGTCTTTCTTACGCTTGGCGTTTTGCAGGACTTTGGATGAGTTTGGGATTGTAGGATGTGGCACATCTCCGTTATCGTATTTTTAATCTCTTGTCGGTTTACAAGGAAATCGATTGCTCTCAACTTACGGATGCATTTACTTAGAAAGCTGCTCTCGGGGGGCTTTTATCATCCCTCATATACAGCATGGCCATGATCAAGCTGATTGCACCAGAGATCGTTGGTCGGGCACTGACAGGCATTTATCTTTACTTAAACTTCATCCTCGAAGTCCCCGATTTCTTAGAGAACTGCGGCTTCTTGCTGTTGCATGTGTTGAGAGGAGGCTCGTTTTTCAAAACCGTGAAGCAAGGGATGGCAAGGGCATAGGAATTCTTTGAAGTAATACGACCTTGAACTTCTGAGGGCTCCCGCTTCCTCATCGTTTGCGCTGGCAGCCAAGACGAGGACATACAGCCGCAACACGGACTCCCCGTAGGAGGCCTTGTTGTGCGGATTCTGCCCTGGAGGCCCAGGAACTTAACACTATCCACGACTAGCTTGACGAAACCATAAGGTCCGAAATATGAGAGTCTGCACTATCAGAAGCAAAGACCCTGGTGTGAAGGCACTTTTTTCAACTTCCAATCCCTGAGCCGCGCCAACAGATCTTCAATAGTTGTAATACAAAACACAGAGTGCATGACTACTCACACTATCTTCCCTAGCTTCTAGAAGACTTAGCTGCTGAGTTCATAAGCACCCCCAAAGTGTACACTTTTAGTTTTATAGTGGATAATATGAACCCAAAAAGTGTAAAGAGTATCCACTCAGCTACTAAGAAGAAGAAAGTCTTGTGGCCAAGCTTAGTGCCTGCACATACCGAACACTTGCTCTTCGCACCTTCGTCTTGTCCAACCACTCGTAAAGGCTGTGGTCCCAGTACAGGAAGGCGACCACAAACTCCACCTTCGCACTTCTGAGTTTTGCGGAGACTCAAGAACCATGAGATGTGTTTTCCTTGCTTCGTTGAGTGCAGGCTAGACCAGACACCGGGCTAGACCAGACACCGAGCAGCCAGCAAACGGCATCTCGAAGCATTTTGTTAGGCACTTCCGAAGCAGTTTTTCATGCACATGAAACACAAATGAAGTTCTGATTTTGCGCCTCGTAGTCTAGCTGCAAGGAGAAGCAAAAGCGGTTTGCTGCCACTGTGAACGCTGGCTTTCACCCACGACGTCGAATTCTGCATTCTTCAAAGGGGAGGCTCTGCCTGTGCACATCTCGTTTTGGAGGCTTCCTAGCATGCGCTCGAAACCTCTCTTGCCAACTCATATAGCGGTGGTACCAATTGGAACCGGGTATGGTGTATAATGTCGCCTAATTAAGAAACAGTCTTGGTATTCTGTCAGGCCCTTGCAGTAATTTACGAGGCGTCAACTCGTAGAGATGAGACTTGAAATTCTGGACCTGGGAAACTCAAGACTCATGCTGCGCGTCAGCTTAGGATGTCGCTTCCAATTGGCAGATTCTCCAATGGTTTATGCCCTTGAGCAGGATGGTGAGTGTTTGAGTGCTGTGGGTTTGGGGCTAGTCTCGTTTGTAGAAGCTACCGTTACTACCGTTGCCGGGTTTGTGGGAGCGGTTGAGCATAGGGAAATCCTGCTAGGACTCGACAACACACGGATGCATCTGCGGGTGTAGATATACATACATGTATACCTACGTACATACATACATACATACCTAGCTCTGTACCAACAAACACACGCACACAGACACAAACAACATATATATATATATATATACACACACACACAGTCAGTCAACGCAATTCAGTCAGACAGTCAGTGAAAGACGCACCAAATCAAGTTCAGAAAACACGACCAGCCCATAAACCAACAAATCCTTCGGCCAAGTTGACTGCATGAATACTTAATCGAATAATGCGACTTACATATATACATGTGTGCTGATTTGAACGCACTCCATTCTTCCATCTAGCTATCGGTGACGAGGTGCGACGTGTTTCAGGGCGTTCAAGGCCGTTGGACGCCACTCTGCCGCCACCTTCGTTGGGGCGCATGGAAACGATAGAACCGAAGGAAAACGGAACACGGCCGGAGTTATCGAGCATCTTATCCCCAATAGCCGTCCCTATTGAAAATGTTAAGGCCCCCGTACAACCATCTACAAACCCCCAAAAAATCTACCGTCTCCAAGTACGGCAGCCTTCAGACAGGAATCCAGGGCTTTTAGCACAGGGGCTTTAGGTTTTTGTGCTGAGGTGTGCGAACTTGGAAATTTATGCCTTGAGAAGTAGTTACGACATGATCCACGGGCCTCAATAATTACTAGACTGGGGTTCTGAGGGCATATTCTACTACAGCTGTATCGGGGCCATAAGGGAGTCGTCCTACTAACTATTCAGATCCCTGCATTACTTGAACCCACTTTTGCCGGTTGCACTTTGCGCTTAGGATAGCTCAGGAACGCTTGGGCTTAAGTGCACCACATACGCCACGCATCAGACTTGGAGCTCCAGTTGCTTCTCGAGTTGGGAGTTTCCCAAAATTGGGGGTAGCTTTTTGGGGGTCCCTAGAATAAGGATGCTACTATTTGGGGTGCTATATTAGGGTCCCCTGTTGTCGGAAACTCCCAGTTGGTTGTCGGGTCTGACTGGCGTGAAGGGATTGTTTGGCCTGCCAACGAGGCTTCGTATCTACGGTCTTCGAACCCTGACGCAGCCACTGCGAACATGAGACATCATAAGCCATAAGCCCGAAGCCACAGCGGTCCACCCACCCTCCCCTAAACCCTAAACCCGACCCTGAAAAGAGAAGCTCCTGCAAACAGACCAGATTGCACCGTACCGCCTTCGCTCCAGCAGATGCCACTTCTTGCCTTTCTGCTCCGTGGAGCTCGGCTTGGTGAGGTTCCGAGGTTTCCCGGGTCTTAGGGCCTGGAGCTGAGAGTAGCCTAGGAATAGAAAGGGTGCCCTTTTTGGTTTAAAGGGGGTTATAAGGGAACCTAAACCCTAAAAAAGGGAACTCTGGGTCCTAGGGGCTGAGGGACTGAGGGCGCGTTGGAGGGAGTTGACAACATGCAGATCAGCGCAATCACTGCGCATTCGGTGTTTGCAGCGTTTTCGCCTCGTGAAGGGGGTGGGGGGGTGGGGAGGGGGAGGGATAAGAACGTCATTCATATTGCGCCCATGCCCAAAACACTGGTATTTGCAGCGTTTTCGCCTCGTTGTACAACCAAACATAAACCAATCCTTAACCTTAAGTCTAACCTAAGACCTAAGACAAGTCAGTACTTTAAACAAACTCTCTCTAAAATAAAGTTTTGTTCTGCAGCCTCTTCAAAAATGAGCTTAAAACCCGAGTGAAAACGCAGTTAGGCCCAAAGTTTACTTCAGCCTCTAGCGTTTCGCGCACCTGCCTGAACCATAATTTTCTGTGAGATTGCGCTCTCGCTGTGGTTCCGCGCGCATCCATGCAAAACGCCTCATTCTGAAATCGCTAAAAACGCATAGGCGCGTACAGGCGCCGTAACCTCAAACATGTGTCAGGGCTTCTGGCCGACCTCCAAACGCAACAGGAAGCACCCAACAAGGCTGCAATTGTGCTCAGCACGGAACGAGTTCTCTTCTTGCAACACCTACACCACTCTGTTGCATTGACAGTCTGTGTAACGAGGCGGCGGTAGTGGTGGTCTTGCTACTGCTGCTGCTGTTGCACTCGTCGCCCAAGAGGCACAACGGGACAGCAACGACCAGCAGAACTTACTGTACTTTAATATCGGCTGCTAGTCCTGAGCATCTCAGCCGGGGTGCAAGAGCTCCTCTGCTCCGGTGAAGTGGGCCTGAAAGCGACTTGGAGATCCTAAAGGCGGACACTTCGGCTTCAACACCAAACTATGTTTCAAGCTTTACCACTTAGATGCCTCATGTCCAAGACTCGAGCCCACGAAACAATGGTTTCAGAAAAGAACAAGAGAGCAGGCGTAGCAGAACAAGACACCGCACAGCAACAACCGACGTAGTAGATCACGGAAAACAACATGCAGTGCAACACGTAACATACACACAAACATGGCAACCCAGGTGCCCTCAGGATCGAACATGAGACAGCATTCGTGCAGCATGTAGCTACTACGGTGGATGGAGGAAATCTTGCACCACCTACACACCTTGTTTCGAGTACACATCCAAGCAACAACCCCGCGCCCCCTTCTTAACATTGACGACAGACGTCTCGGGGTGGTGCAAGATTTATGTCATTGGGACGATTTTGTAAATCCCCGTGTTCATAGCAATGTTAAGAAGGAGGCGCGGGGTGAAGCTAAATAACATATCTTAAAAGCGGTGCAAGATTTCCCCCATCCACAGTAGTAGGTGTTTATCTGGAGAGATGTGCAGCCAATATGCCCCATACCTGCAAGCTAGTCTGATCCACACTCTCTCTCTCTCTCGATCAGCCGGTCCGGTTTGCATGTATAAAGGGTGGGCACATGCGACCGACGTTACGAGCTGTCCTTGCTGAGAGGTCTACCGAGCACCAAGTTCGTCGCTTAACTTCCGGGAAGAGAAACCTAATCCCAAGACATGGGGCCTTGCACTCTGTCGAGCATGAGTTTGCGAAATGGTATTGAGTTCTCGCATTGAATACCTAGTTCAAACATAGTCTGTATAAGAGAATATTGGACCAACGTCGCAAACCACAGGATCTGAACCTCGAGCCCGGCAGCCCAAAAGCCAAAGCCAGGCCAGGGCCAACAAAAAGTGCAGGCTTCAAAGCCTGGCATATTGGGGACCTAGGAATCAGAATGGAGTTTTGGGGCATACTTTCATACGGTTATAGTTACATTGAGGAACCTACGGAACAATATTTGTAACTATGCCTCCGGCACACCTCAGTTTATCGTCTAGTGCTTTCCCACGAAGGCATGCCATCATTGAATAGAGCGAGAGCCACTTTGGAGGAATCCCGACTTCCAGCAAACATCTCCAGAACTAAGACGGAAAACAACTTCCAAGAACCCATCCGACCGCCAAGCCTCACGCCCCACATCCTAACCCCCGAGCCTACACCCGAACCCTCTGAGGCCGCCACGTGCAGATAGCTCTGTGGCCTCGGGACATGGGTGTTGTTAGTTCATATATATATATATATATATGAGGAGCCCTATACAGGATTCTATAAGGGCTTCCCGAGCTCGATCAAGGCTTAGTCTGGAACTTAAGGGTTGTTGCCCCGGGGTCCTCTTGTGGGCAGTAGTTCTTGTGGTTTCTTTCGGGGAACCTTCGGGAGCTTCAATGTCTGGGATTGAAACGAAAGCTAAGGATGTGGACTCTCGCAGCTGGAACTATAGGGTGTAGGGGTTTAGGGCTCTTGCTTGAGACTTTGGTGCGAAATTCAAAACATGTCAAGAGCTGAGACAGCGACAGCAGCGTGTTGTTGAACTGGGTGAGCAAAACAGATGCCCACACAATGACCTGGGTTCACGGGAAAGGCGAGGACCGTCCGATTTAAACCGCCCATTATCTTGCTCCCCACACCTGCGGAAGACCGGATCGAGAGTTCAGGTCCGGGGTCTTGGGAAGGTCAATTTGTGATGAGTCTGAAGATTTCCACCTCCGTGATCAACCTCCTGATGTGCTTTAAGATTTGATCCGACGACCCACGACTACAGCGTTGAGTGGCCGAGACTGCTCGCATAAATCTGCCAGTTCCGAATCCGAACTCCGAGGCAGAACAATTGCTGTTCTTCATGCTGGTTGTTGCTGTTGCAGTCAGGTTGATTGCTGGAGGCTTGTTCAACCATACAAGCTGTTCTTTTGACCCTTCTAGATACATGCTTAAATCTGTTGAAAGCTCCAACATTCGAACTGCGGCACTGGTAAATGCGTGGAATAAGTGCCACGCACAGAACGAAGATGCTATCACCCACAAAGCTCAGATTTGTAGCAGCATAGCTGACACGAACCACAGCAACACCCAACACATGTATCTTTAGTGAAAACATCATAAAGGTACCAAGACTGCTTAGGACCAGTGTTGTTCTTTCAGATTCAATCCTATCTTGCCGGATAGTGCTGTTTGAATTGAGTTGTGTAGTGGATGTCTAGTAGTTAACAGAGACGGTTTGTCCTTTGGGCCCAAGAGTGCAGCGACGCGCCATCCCAAAAAATATAGTGGGGTCTCAAAGTTTGACTAGCAGAGAGCACTGCCAGATCTGAGGATCTCAAGTTCCGCACTCCTGCCCAGGAAAAACACACTGGAGTCTAAGGTGATGTCTTCACACGATGGACCATCGTTGATAGCATCATTACAACTCCTCCTGTACTCTTGGAAGCATTCTTGCCAACATATTGTGCCAGGGCATGCCGACCTGATGCCCTGCTTGGCGAACTACAACTATGTCGGAACCAACACGATGCGGCATGGCGCATTTTTCGGAAACTCTGTCAGTACCTGAAGACAGCAATAGCACGCACTGATTTTCTTTAGCCGGCAGAATCCGGAAGACAAAAAAAGGGAGCCAAGGCTGAGCAGATGCAACTTCCAAACTCCAACGCTCCGTATCTCCTTTTTTGGGGGATGTCTTTACATCCTCGACAACGATACCCGCTTGCGAACTGCTGTACTACTAGTATGTGTGCGGGCAACCTGACCCCCAAAGGCCAAAGACTGAACTCCGTACACCCGGCTGATTGACCTCAACCAAGAATACGACAAGCTAAACCCTGAAGTACAAGCACAACTCCTGCAGGCACAGTGGCCCTTTCCAGCAAGTAGAAGACCGAGCACGGTGGGATCGAGTAGAAATTGCGCAGCCTTCCCTTCGTATCTTTCCAGAATGTCCTGACAGCATGCCAAGGGTCTGGAATCTAAGGTTGCTGTTCCCGTTCCACCACACATAGTCACTCCAATTTCAATGACTAGTGCTGCACTTCTTCTTCCAACACCGAGTTGACACGACGTTCGCTCTTGTGCCGTCCGAGCCATAGTCGGTTACTCAAAACTGTCGATCTGGCAGGATCCTCATCCCCCCAAAGCCTCCTTCCCTACATCCTACATGCGAGTGCACATGGTTTTTTGTTGGAGTCTCGAGATGCTTGTTCTGTGCCATTTTGGCGGTCCAGGTAGGGAAGTAGCATTGGCGAATTTACGCTTCATGTCTGTGTCGGCTTGATTCCCTGCTGACGTCAGAAGTTTCTATGGGATAACTACTACTACTACTACTACTACTACTACTACTACTACTACTACTACTACTACTACTACTACTACTACTACTACTACTACTGTCTAGGGTTTAGGAACGGTTTGAATTCCCGGCTTCCGCGGAGACTTCGTCTTAACCAGAGCCCTTAATGATGGGACCCCGGGGTTTGGGGATATCTTATATGGGAGTTTCCAAAAATAGGTGAACCTAATATAGTATCCCAAATAGTAGGATCCATATTATAAGGACTCCAAAACAAGGTAGCCCTACTTTTCGGAAACTCTCATTAATAAAGTATTGCTTTCAAAAGGAACCCTCAGCCAGAACAATATCTATCTGCCGGGTGTGGGACCTTTCAACTCCCCAAGGCCTTCTGCCCTTGAACTGGAGGCTCCCCTAATGATATCAGCCCGAAGCACCCTTAACAACACGAGACATCCGACATTGTGGTCAGAATTTGTTGCAGCCACAATCTGAGGTGACAAATGCCGCCTTTCTGGTTTGTGCATCGTTCGACGCGACAACTACTTCTTCTCACAGCAGATCTTCATGAACCATCCTGACTGCCTTACTGGTCTTGCGACGACTGCTCGTGGTGTTGCTAGGTTTGCGATGATCGTTGGTATGGTAAGAATGTACAGATGCCAGGCTTTGAAGCTCCTTGCATCTATCTGCTAAATCCCGCGGCATGATTGCATCCGAAGGGCCAGAGCTGCTGCATGACCTCATCAGTGGGTGGCTGCGGTTCAAACCAAAACTGAAGTATAGCGAACATCAACGGAAGTTGGTACCACAACATAAGAGCATGCAACATCTGTAGCACAATATCGTATTACCACGTTTAGGATTACGTGGCAGAGTTTTTATGTTGAGCGGCGAGGTCGTTTCTAATCTCTGCAATAAGTTCACACAGAATCCGAGAAACCTAGTTTCTAGGTCAGTGCCTTCCATGAGGGGACAAAACGGACAGATTGAGAAAACCCGTAACCAGTTTTGCAAGCAGACCGACTCGAAAGCAGGAAGAAGTGAGTGTCGTCTCAAGCGTAAAGCGGACTGACTAATAGACCCGAGGTTTGTCAACTTTACACTGCAGCAACACAGGGATGAGTGTGGGAACAGGACACTGGAGCCTGCACAGGAGCGGGCGTTCGTGCGGGTGCCTCTGTCTTCAGCCTACCACTACGCGTGAAATCAGAGACCCGCAGCCCCGTCGAGGTCCAAACAGCCCTGCTACACCAACAACCCGCAAACAAGTTTAAACAAAGTGTTTAAGCTTTTTGAGTCCGTTTCGGGGTTTGTGGCTTTGGCCCTAGGTTTTCACGAAGCCCGCAAGCGTGCTAAGAACTGTACAGATGAGCCCTAGACAAAATTGACCACTCACTGTCGACAGGCCTGAAATCCCAACATTGTGTACAGCCTTAAACCTAGTCAATCCATCCTGACATCATAATGAACTAACTCGTTTTTTACTGATATAATAGTATACTAGTATAGTATGTACTAGTATACTGGCCTTGAGATCGGCCAGGAAGAAATCGAAGGCCCTGATCTTGCCGTCCTCGAAAGTGATACGGAAGCCCTTAAGGCCCGAAATTCTCTAAACTCCAAGGTCCTTTGAAGGATGCAGGTCCGCAGAAATTACCGTAGGCTTGGCTCGAGAAGTGTTTTTGGGAAGTAGCGTTCCGATTATCTGCGCGGGACACTCTTGCTGGCGAGGGCTTCTGGCCATTGGATCCGTGTCTACACGCCCGCATACCTACCGAAACAAAAGTAGACGGAAGCGTCTAACCAGCAACACACGACCGATGAACAAACGACCAAGGTGTAAGCACAGCGACCAACAAATCAGTCCATCACTATGTGGCCAACAAAGCCGTCCGCTACCTTTTGCTGACCGTCCAGGCATGCACATCAGAGGCATATCCATGATGTGCATGTCCAGTTTGGTTAATCTAATCAGGAAAGCTGTCAGATTGGGAGAAACATGATTTTATTTGCTAGGAGGTTATGCAGATTTTTATCAACGTGTTGCTTTTGCTCGGGGAGGCTTTACAGAATTCGCACGGGTTTGAAGCGGGAGTTCTCCCCTGGAGCCTCCGTCTTCTTCGCGAAACCTGCCACGATCGTGTTGGCAAGCAGGAACACCGGGTTCGATGCCTGTCATGCAGCTTGCAACCTACCCTATAGTGGCCTGAAGGGACCCATTATGCGATAACCGTAATAAGGAACCCCCAGAATAGTGTTGGTAGGATGCCTGTCATGCAGCTGTAACCTAATATTGGGGCCTTAATAATTAAACTAGGGCTTAGGGGCCCATTATACTATAACTATAATACGGAAAAGCCAAAATAGTATTGGTAAGATGCCTGTCATGCAGTTGTAACCCAGCCCACACTTCAACCCTACACCTTGCACCGGGCGTGGGGTCTGGGATGCTAGTCGTTGAGGTGCTTCTTTCTTGGAACTTCGTTTGAACTGGAATTTTGCAGCTCAGAGTTGAAGCAAGCGAGACCCGAAGATGACATGCTCACACAGTTGACAGGTAGCTAGCATCAAGTTGAGTTGAGCCTGTGTCTCTGTCGGTCTCGAAACTTCAGCTGCATTCAAGCATGCAGGCACATAGGCATCTATGCTGTCCACATCCGTGCCACGTGACTCCGACTCCGACTCCTCCTGCTACTGCTACTCCTACTGCTACTAAAATCACTCCGACTAGGACTACTACTACTGCTACTACTACTACTACTACTACTACTACTACGACTGCTGCCGATCCTACTGCTGCTGCTACTGCTACTGCTACTGCTACTGCTACTGCTACTGCTACTGCTACTGCTACTGCTACTGCTACTGCTACTACTACTACTACTACTACTACTACTACTACTACTACTACTACTACTACTACTACTGACTGCTACTGCTACTACTACTGCTACTGCCCCTGCTATTGCTACTGCTACGCGACTCAAGCCTTTTTCACTATGCTCTTGTTAGTTTCTGATTTTGTTCTGCGCGTGTTGGCTCTGCGTATGCTGGGCTTTCGCTCTGACTCTTTCTGATCTTTCGCTCTCTCTCTGCCTTGTCATCCGGAGGATTCTGATCCTCTGCCTGTATTGTATTGGCTCCATCTGGTTCTCGGCCTCGCTCCCCCTCCCCGCCCCCTTCACAAAGGTGACAAGCCGCAACTGAAGCCACACCCCTCCAAGAGCAATGCCCTACCCCCCGCGAAAAATCACAAACACATCGACATCGCAAAACGGGCCGACCTGCTTGTCCATCTGCGCAAAGTTTAAGAGCTGCCTTTCCAGTTTCCTCCGAGACTCGCAAAATCGGATTCTTAGCCGAAGGATGCCTAGGCTGGGGCATGCAATCCGGGTTCTTGTTCAGGAACTTGAGATATGTTGCCTTGACAAGGGCACCGTAATAATCGACTGCCCCTTCTGCAGTATCCTAAACGAACCTGCTAAGAAAGGAGCCGGCAATAGTCTTATTTCGCGAGGTTCGATCGTCGCATGTCATAAAATATCTATTAATATCATACATACCTTTTATATATTATTATTATTGGTTATTACTTTTAATTTTTTTCTCAGTATGGCCTGTGTGCTTGGATCGGCGGTCTCCCGGGCAGGAAGACGGAGTGAGTGTCTAAACTGGACCACGACTTGGGGTTTCAGGGGTTTGGGGCTTAGGACTTAGGATTCGGTTCTGAAGCCAAGGATCACTACACTTATGCCACTCTAAATTCCCGGGTTCCAGTAGCTTGCAGATGTTCCAGAAGCGCTTTTGCATCCGGGCTATGAGGTCCTTGCCGGAGAAAATGCAGCCCTTTTGCAACTAAAAAGGCAAACACTTCGAGTCCCCGCTGCGTTCGGTCATGCCTCGTAAAGGTTGAGAAGACTTGGGAAGTATCGACAAACTGTGCAATCTTCTCGCAGTACTTCTCAGCTAAGGTGCGGACATTGATCAGCCGTTGCACAGAAATGCAGCCTAGCATCCTCACAAGGGTTTGAATCCCCACCTACGAAATACTAAACAAAGGTCCTGCGATTGCTCCCGGTGAACGGCAGCAACGAGAGCACAGACACGACCTCCCACAACAAGCTTCTGTGTTCGGTGGATTAGTGGTTTGCAAGCGTGATGCACAAACCCCTGATCCCATGGGAAAGACTTGACCCACAGCGACCATAAAGGTAAAACCATAATCGGAGGAGCCTTCCAGCTGCTATTCTGTGATGCACTTTTGTCGACACCAGAAATGTTCGGAGACTTGGAAGGCACCGCATGATCTTGACGCTGAGGGACAAGGTCCGCACGAGAGGGTCATGTAATGTTGGCATCACCGGCTACGCATGCATGTTCAAAAGGGCCAGCGACATCCTTCACCACATACTCATGCATGCATGCTCAGGATGTTTAAGCATCGGCAAACAAGCATGTATGAACTCGGCTGCAGCTGGAGGGTTTGGGTTTGGGGTGAAGCATTGTCTGATGCGCAAGACAAAGTTTCAATTCAAGTGAACAAAGCTATCGTCCATCCAACTGCCATGTGTGCATGTGTGCGTGAGATCCTCTCATGTCATCCTCACACATCCGGGGACAGGTCCAGGTCTACAGTTCAAAGTCTCTTCATCCAAATGGCAATACCAACGGGAAGCCCCGCCCTTGCTTGGTACGGTCTGCGCCCTGGCTACCACGCGAGTCCTAAAGGGATCCGACAAGACACATGGGTAGTTGTCAAAATTGGTGTCCCTTTTTGGGTCCTTAATATATAGCGGCACCTAATCTGTAGGGTACCCAAAAAGGGGCCCTAATTTTGACAACCACCCACATGAAGTCGCGAGAAACATCCACCAAAAAGGCCATGCTTCACGGACGCGGAGTGATCGCCCACCGGCAGCCACAAGGAGCTATGAGAAAGAACCGCGGCAACGAGGTCGGGATAATAGCTATACTATACGCTCTGTTTCTTCAAGTCGACTTCCCTAGCTTGCGTCGAATCTTTGTTTGCCATCGGCACGCCGAGTGTGGCAAAGGCTGGCTGCCCGCCATGGTGCTAAAAGAGAAGGCTTACCACGCTGGCACGATGTTTGGTGTGTCGGTGGGTGGTGCCCCGACCGTGGTGTGATTATGCAGGCTCAACACCCAAGGAATCCATGTACAATTGCTGCCATCCCCCACTTGACAAAGTCTCCCCAAAAAATTCAATACAAGACCCTCAAACCCAAATACGAAACCCTCAGACTCTCAAACCCTAGAAGCCCCCCCAAAAAAGCGCCACAAAGAAGTCCCTGAGACCTCGTGGAGGTCAGGAGGTCGTCTCCGGGCCTGGATCGCATTCAGCTGGTTCCTGGCCGACGACACTCCGAACGCCTAAAGAACCATTCGCTTTTTGAGCAGAGACTGCGATGCACTAAGCCCTGAATCCCTCAAAAACTCTAAAACCCTGAAATGCGCTCAATAGACCCACGGCTCCTAAATCTTTTTGTCCCTCAGGTGTGCAGAAAACTCTGCCCAGACGCCTTGGAAGCTGCCAGCAAAGGACCAATCAAATTCCCTCCTACAGACAATCACTAGGTGGGGCTTTTAAAGTCTTTGAAAAATATTAGTAAGTAAGATCCTCTTAAGCCCAATAAGGGAAAATATAAAATGTCCCAAAGCCCTACCTAGATCATGACAATGCAGAAACCACACAAGGGCCCGCACATCAGGTTTGCAGTTTCCAGGTTCAACAGCAAGACCCTTCGTGCAAACTCAACTATACCCCCTATCCCCCTTCCTTCAGGGGCTCCTTTAAGGTTTAGGGTTCCTTTAGGGCTCCTTTCAGGTTGCATACGAGAGCTACGGGGCTCCTTAGGGCTTCCAACCCAACCCCTGAGAACTCCAAACAGACGAGCCTGGCAGCCTCCTCGCTGAACAGCGCTACCTCCTGAAGGAAGCTTTGGGGCTTCAGCTAGGCTTCAGGTTACGATGTTACAAGGGCCTTTCGATCCTCAAGCACTAGAGTGATACTCCCAAAGCCTCATAGCCTCCTCTTGACCCTTCGCGAAAACAGCAGGACAACTTCTTGATCTTTCTGGACGTCGCTTTTGATTCTTCCCGGATGAGGTTCTGTGCGATTCGCCCATCACAACCAATTCTCTTACTGTGCCGTGCAAACCCCAGATTGGTGTTGCCTGTTGGCGCGATCGGCCACACCTACAGCAACGTCTACTGAGTCTACTATTTCAGCAGCAGCGGCAGCAACATGGTTGCTTTTGTCATTGCCCCTTTGCACCGAACCAGAACCACAAGGTTTAGATCCACAGGGCTTTTTCGACAGAGTTGGCTTTTAAAGACTTTTACAGACTTTTAAAAACTTTCAAATGCAAGAAAAAACATTCTAAAAACTTTTAGAAGACTTTAAAAGACTTTTAGAAACTTTTAGAAGACTTTTGCAAACTTTAAAAGACTTTTCAAAACTTTAAAAGGCTTTTAAAATATTTAAAAGACTTTTAAAAACATTAAAATACATTTAAAAGCTTTAAAAATACTTTAAAAGACTTTTAAACGCTTTTAAAAGCTTTTACAAACTTTAAAAAGAATTTGAAAGACTTTTAAAGACTTTAAACAACTTTTAAAATTTTTTAAAAACTTTAAAACAAAAAAAACTAATGTTTTTTCCGAGAAGACGAGGATGAAGAAGACCTGGCACAGGGTTTACAGTTTCAGGGTCTTTAGGGTTTGGGGTTAGAAGGCAGAGTGCCATAGTATTAGGGGTTTGAGGGTAATGAAAGGGTTAGGGTTAGAGTTTCAGGGTCTTTATTATATTTAGGGTTTGGGGTTAGAAGGCAGAGTGCCATAGTATTAGGGGTTTGAGGGTAATGAAAGGGTTAGGGTTAGAGTTTCAGGGTCTTTATTATATTTAGGGTTTGGGGTTAGAAGGCAGAGTGCCATAGTATTAGGGGTTTGAGGGTAATGAAAGGGTTAGGGTTAGAGTTTCAGGGTCTTTAGTATATTTAGGGTTTGGGGTTAGAAGGCAGAGTGCCATAGTATTAGGGGTTTGAGGGTAATGAAAGGGTTAGGGTTAGAGTTTCAGGGTCTTTAGTATTTAGGGTTTGGGGTTAGAAGGCAGAGTGCCATAGTATTAGGGTTTGAGGGTAATGAAAGGGTTAGGGTTAGAGTTTCAGGGTCTTTAGTATTTAGGGTTTGGGGTTAGAAGGCAGAGTGCCATAGTATTAGGGGTTTGAGGGTAATGAAAGGGTTAGGGTTAGAGTTTCAGGGTCTTTAGTATATTTAGGGTTTGGGGTTAGAAGGCAGAGTGCCATAGTATTAGGGGTTTGAGGGTAATGAAAGGGTTAGGGTTAGAGTTTCAGGGTCTTTAGTATATTTAGGGTTTGGGGTTAGGAGGCAGAGTGCCATAGTGTTAGGGTTTGAGGGTAATGAAAGGGTTAGGGTTAGAGTTTCAGGGTCTTTAGTATTTAGGGTTTGGGGCTAGAAGGCAGAGTGCCATAGTTTTAGGGTTTGATAGTATTAGGGATGCACAAATCGCGTGAAGTGGCTACGAACTGCTGGATGTTGCGCTTTTCTGCGTTGACCACACTGTCAAGCGAATCACGTGCAGGCGAAGCAGGGTACAGCTGGGTGACGCGACAACGTCTGGCACTCTGCCTTCCCAGCTGCTGGCACTCTGCCTTCCCGCCTCAAGATCCATTAATTATTGCCACCCCAACTTTGCACAAAGCTGGTCGGTCAAAGGTATTGCTCCAGCATCAAGGTCAGGAAGTTCCCCCGGACCACCGAGACGGATGGCAACAAGTGAGAGGTGTTTCATCTGAAGGACAAACTGCCGTTGTTGTTCATCTTCGTCGTTCCAAACATAAACAAAATCACAAACGAGAGAAACGCGCGGCAACTCCAGCGGTTCTTCTCCTTCACCCACCTGATAACACTTCGGGAAGGGGCCTTGGTACCGTCGAAGAAGCCTGAGGCCTCCTGTAATGCGGGAGCCAATACGTGGCCAGTAACGCAGGTAGCGAACCATGATTTCCCAAGGCACGTCGTCATAAACTTCATTCCATCTCTCAGCTGGTTTCCACTGGTCAGGCGCTTTGGCCAATTTTTCGCAAGCGGTTTTGATCAAGATTGGGGAGAGCTCGCCTCTGAAGAAACACTCTCCTCGTTCGATCGGGGCGAAATGCATTGCTCTGGACGGCTACTGTTCAGTCACAAGCACGCACGGCTTCAAACCACATGTGCTAGTTTGTGCGGCTTCCGGGTTGTGGCACTCGAAATGATTGTCCATGTGCTTGCACGTGACAAATTCCACATGTGTGAAAATGCGAACATGCTTTCGCAATCCGTCTTCCCCAAGCAGAAACACACAGTCTCTCGGACGCATTCCAATCTAGCAGGACCCGCTGCCATCAATGCAAGCACACAGACAGACACACAACTTTTCTTTGCAGCGCAGGATGAATCCTCTAGTTGTTGCCAGGCCTCCTGGTCGGGCCACAACAGGGCCTATGGTCAATGACGTGTTGTCTGGCCTGCGCTTCTGTCATCTTGGAAGCCACACGTCCCCAGTGATAGGGTACGAGGTGGCTCCACTCGCCTTCAATGCCAGACACACATGGGTTCATGTAATGTGACACAACACACAGCAGATCAGGCAACCACATCGAAGCTATAACAAATGTTCCGAATCTTTCCAAGAGACCGCCGTCTGTCACACGAACTCGGAGAAACCATTTTGCTTTGTCAGTGCCACCAGGATTCGGGTCGTACTTCATCTCACCAGCGATCTTGGGACACTCCGGGCATTGAACAGGTGTCCATACCCCTTGGTAGTCAACACGGTTCGGCCGCCGCTGATGTTGGGGGCCACGGACTGCAACCTCCCGTGGCTCGAGTGCTGGGATAGGCACTGCAGGCACCTCCGGCATCTCAGCAGGAGGGGCTGGCACTCTGCCTTCCTCGGGCTCCACGTGATCATCAGGCTCTGGGACAGGGATTGCAGCAGGCACCTCCGGCATCTCAGCAGGAGGGGCTGGCACTCTGCCTTCCGCGGCCTCCACGTGATTATCAGGCTCCGGCTCCACCGGCACCTCAGCAGGAGGTGCTGGCACTCTGCCTTCTGCTCCCTCTTGACCACTTTCATCAGGAGGCGCGGGTTGCTTCCTGGGCAACATACGTGGGCGACAAATCTTTCTCTTGGCTTTCCGTTTGGCCTGTGGCTTGGCCTTTGCTTTGGTCTTTGCTTTGGCCTTGCCCTTTGCCTTGGCCTTTGCTTGCTGCGTCTTGATGGCCTGCCAGGTTTGATGCACCCTTTTGATTCTGCGTTTTCTGACTGCGTCTGAGACCATTTTAAATTCCTGTTTGTCCTCAGCAAGCAGGTCGTCAAGAACCAGCTCATCAACAAAGTCCCCCATGATAATGTCATCCTCATCCTCATCCTCTGTTGAATCTTTGGCTGTCGAATACATAGCCTCAATTTTGCGCATGAAATCCTCATCTTCCGGAAGGTGATGAGAAGCGATCAGGCTCATGAGCTTTGGACGGCGCATTCGTTGCAGCTCCTTTCGCTTTTTTTCGTCTACGTTTCCAGTCTGGGAGATCACATGCTCGGCGAGATTCTGGCAGTCTGCGAGAGTCCGACATGCTTGTGACATTTCCCTCAGTCGAGTCAGCAAAAACAAGCACAGCAAAACTTATATAAGTTTATTGTACTATTTACTGTATGGGTCGACAGTTGACAGAATCCTAAATGAAAACATGTCACTTGGGATGCTGCAACATATAGGATAGAAGTGACACTGAGCTTGTAGCACAACGACGGAGGCAAATGAAGCCATTCCAGAAGACTGCCTCTGTTTCGATGACTTCCCAATACTGGGGCTCATACAAATGAATCCAGCAGGCCTTGACGCTGGAACCATCCGGGCACTCTGCCTTCAAAACAAAATATATCTCTCCTGTCGACTGGTCCTCATGCTGGACCACTGGCCACATGAGAGCAGCCCAGGTTTTTGCCCCAAGAGAGAGATAGCATGTCAAATCCAAGACATGGTTCAAGATCTTCAAAGGGGCTGCAAGGCTGCTAAACTTCCCAGCACGCAAGGGAACATGCTGAGATGCCAGTCTTGCATCATTGTAGTGAATTAGCCATGACCACGCAGCTGATGCTCGTTCGAGTGTCTCTTCTGACAGGGTGTTCCATGTCTTGTCGCCGACAATCTCGGTATACTGTGACGGCAGCTTGTGGACACATCCTCTGAAGCACAACTTTTGGCGCTTCCTGTCCACATTCCAAAACTCCCTTTCAAAATATTCCCGTTTGACTTTTGCCGGATGCCTGATTGAACGGCTTTCAAAGACGTTTGAATTCTCGATCACAGTTTGAATCGTGGAGTATGTTTGCTTGCGGGTTTTGTTCAACAAAGAATCATTACGAATCTTGTTGTGCACATCTTCCACAATCTTGTTGTCTGGCAGCGTCTGCAC
Source organism: Symbiodinium sp. CCMP2592 (assembly GCA_905221615.1). Classification (NCBI taxonomy): domain Eukaryota; class Dinophyceae; order Suessiales; family Symbiodiniaceae; genus Symbiodinium; species Symbiodinium sp. CCMP2592. Next base: position 1,379,240 of record CAJNDT010006169.1, on the reverse strand, counting down.
CAGAACACTCAGCAGGTGGGTTGCAGGGCATGCTGGTACCGATATTGTTACAGTCCTTTGAGCTGGCACTCTGCCCTCTTGCCCGTCTAACAAAATGTCACCAACTCCGGCACCGTCATCTGCTTCTTCAGGCACAGAATCCTCCATCTCCCCGTCCTGCTCTGTGTCAACATCATCCACGACAATGTCTTCTGACCCCGGAGGCGCCACTTCATATCCCTGTGCCTCCAATGTGTCCAGAAAAAGTCTCGAAGGATGGCTGATTCCAACTTGCAGGTCTGTGAAGAGTTGCCGGGCATGAACACTTGGAGTGGACCGTGCCAATGTCGACTCCAACCTCAAGAGTGATGTGTGATGGCCCTTTGCCTTCAAAGCCGTGATCGTCCGAATTTCTGCATCAGGTGACAGCAATCCCGCATAGGCATCTGGTGGAAGTGAAAAAAGACTGCAAGTCCAGACCCTGTTCATCAGCAAATGCAAGCTCAACATCATGATTTTTTCTGCGGGCTCGTGTAAATCAGTATCCAGATGCTCCTTCCACAACTCGGTCTTCTGCAGGTTGGAGACAATCTGCAACAAATGTTTGTCTGCTTTCCAGGCATCATTCACTGTCATCAACTCGGCATAACCTCGACCATCCTGCGGCGATTTAACGTTTTTTACTTGTTTCCCATACCATGTCCACAACGGTTCGGTCACTTTGTACAATATCTTGGAGTGATCGAAAAGGTCTTCTGTCATGAGATAGTATGCCAACTTGAAGCCCCCCATGCTGGCTTTCAACAAGCTGAGTTCTTTCCGTGGATCAGTGGCACGACCAGCCTGTGACAGCTTTTGCAAATCACCCAGTGCATCTTCCTGCCTCTCACCATTGTCAGAGTCCGGCACTCTGCCTTCGGACTCTGGCACTCTGCCTTCGAAGAGCTCCTTGCCCGATTGTGTATTCGCCGAGTTGGAATACAGGCTGAGTCTTTCCCTTGAGCAAGGGCTGAAAGATTGATCTTCACCGAAATGATCAGCCAGCAGCATTTTGAGGACATGAAACTCATGAAGTTGCTCACAACATAGCTGGTTCCAGCTGAACCATCTGGAGGATTTCACCAAGCTGCCCTTCTTCATGAAGGATTCGACATTTGCAAGCATATGTTCAATCTCATGCTCGTCACCGGATAGCTGCCTGTCTAAGTCATAGGCAATCTTATCTCGAAAAGCGTCCCACAACAAGCTTCTGCTCGGTGATGTGCAGGAAACAAAACTCGCCAGCATTTCCTTCTTCTGCTGGTAGAAACCACCACTTCCAAAGGGTTTATAATTCAGGGCAAAGATGTAAGAGGAGTGAAGTTGTGCTTTCAGGAAGAGTCCTTTGAGGCATCTCGACATGCTGTTTTTGAAATCTCGAATGGCCCTGTGAATCTTGTCACATTTCACATGAATCATGTTTTCACGCATAGCATAGGCCATGCCAGCAAGTCCGATGCTGCCCTGGTCAAGGCCCAAGACCAGCAGTGGAATGTTCAGCCACCACTTCTCTGACTCTGGCAAGACGGGGAGCACATTTGTGATCTCTCCATCCTCAGACATTGTCTTCAGAAAGGAGACATGAGGAAAAGCTGGTGGCACTCTGCCTTCTGGCACTCTGCCTTCTGGCACTCTGCCTTCAGCCGGATCCGGATTGTCCCTCAACCACTGAAAACAGCGGTCAATGTCATTGTCTTCTTTTCCAACTTGGAAAACCACCCTGCTTTCATATCTTTTCACAGGCCTCTGCCCAAGAGAGGGGGCGATCTTGAAAGAGCCCAAATCCATTCGCCCTCTGTGCAAAATCCAGATTTGGTGACTGATCGCTTGAAGCTGCCTGAATGCAGCAATCCTTTCCAGCTTCTTTCGCTTTGATATGTGAAGAAGCAGGTCGTCGTCAAACCGGTCTTGTGGAGAAACTTGTCCAGTCTTCATCACTTGCATGGGTGCAAACACTGCAGCAGAAATCTCATTCGCCCAAGCCACTGTCACAAGACAATCGCTGGTGCTGTGAGTAGACCCATCGGCGATGAAGTTGATTTGTCGACAGTGCTGCATAGCAGTGATAGCTCTCTCCTGGTACAACCGATTGGTTCGAAGCTGCCACTCGTCACAGCTGGACTCAGGCACACCTGAGCTGGCAAGTCAAAGAGCGATTCGTTCACTTCAATAAATAGTTGAGATACAAGTACAACTTGGACTTCAACACCATGCGCAAGCAACACCATTCTTCGGCCTCCCATGGAAGAGTCCGGGTCACCCGGGCTTCGTCATTTTCGGGAGGGGCCACCTGGCACGTTAGCGCATGTGTCCAGATGTCATGGTCGGATGCCCGCCGACCGTTGGCCCCAACCCCCCCCTAGACTGCACGACCCTGGGGCCCTTTCCCTGGCTCCACACCCGGCCAACAGTGTGTCGGTAGCTGCCAAATTGGCGGGCATGCAGCTGCCGCTTGGTAGAGCAACACACACCAAACCCCATTCTGAACATGTTGGCACTCTGCCTTCGACAAACACAACCGAACAGCAAGCCAAGCAAGGTTCTCTGCTCAATAACACAACCATGTCCCAAGAACGGACGGCGTCCCTTCTTTGTTCGGAACCTGGAAGTCTGGCCCGGACAACACGATCCGAGGTCGCAGAAAATCCAGCTAGGTAAGGCAACCTTGAGGAGGTTCGACTGACACTCTAATTACTGTACTTCTGCTCGATATTTGGCCTCCCATGTTGCAAAGGGGGACACTCGGGTGCCGAGCTCGGACCCAGCCAGCACGTTAGCCCATGTGTCTGGCTGTCATCACCAGGTGTCCGCTCTGGTGGTTGGCCCCAAGTCCTCGTTCGGTTCCGTCTTCCACGGTCCCCCAAAGCGACCCCATGCCCGGCCATCGGCATGCAAGCGCGGCTGGTGAATCAAAACTGGACACACCGCGACTTGTTGGTAAGGTCCGTGTGACAACCCATGCCCGGCCATCGGCATGCAAGCGCGGCTGGTGAATCAAAACTGGACACACCGCGACTTGTTGGTAAGGTTGGTGTGACAAAGAATTCACTATAATCTTAAACAACTGGCTAACAAAACAACATTCTACTATGAATGAGACGGAGGAACACACCAGCTCAACAACACAGCCATGTCCCAAGAACGGCCTCCCTTCTTTGTCCGGTATTGCTTCCGGTGACTTGCATGACTGCTTCGATGTCACCAGGTCACAGCCCCAGCCGGCGCATTAGCCCATGTGCCCGGCTGTCATCTACCCCCTGCCCCTGGGATAGGTTGGCCTCAAGGCTGTGACACAGGCAAACCGAACGCCTCACACATGGCCAATGGTGTGGGGAGCAACCCTGGTGGGGCAGGGGTTTACTCCTTAGGTAAGGCAACACCGAAGAGGTTCGACTGGCACTCTGCCTCGGCACTCTGCCTCTGTCGTCGATCCAAGAGAACAGAAAGCATGTGCTCAGCAGAAAGAGATATAGCCTAATCATGGGTTAGCGGCCTCCCCCATTTGCTGAAATCCACCCCACTCGGCCAAGGTGGGTCGCCATGCTCACAGGGAATGAATTAAGATGACAGCGCTGTGCCGGATCCCGTCGCAGCTGTTGCTCAGCAGGCCATTTGGCACACCTGCGATGTAACAGATCCCGGAGACTTGGTTTGCTTCGGCGTAAACATCGCCCGCAACGCGCCGATAGAAACAAACCAGGCACAGGCCGAAATCACCCTGTGAGTAGCAGGCTCTAGGCACAGCTGGCGGCTGGGGTAGTGGAAACTTACAGCAGGCTGCTACACTGCCACTACAGGCCATGCCAAACGATCAACGATAGACCTGATCCCAGGGCCACTTGCGCGCAAAAGTGAGCACAGGCAAGAACTGAAGAAGGCACTATCTCACCCTTCTCTTTACAACACAACTCAAGCGGCCTCCCTTTTAGGATCTCACCGGGGGGGGAAGGACACACCCGCCCCCCATTTAAGCCACCCCCAGCAGGCGCATTAGCGCATCGCCCTGCTGTCATACCCCTCGGGCTGTAGGGGAGTTGGCCCCAAGGGTGGCCGCCACGAGGCCACGCAGGCGTCAGTGGCCAAGCTTTCAGCTCCGGATGGATCGCTGCCCCCAACACGGCCAACAAGATGGAACCTGGCAGGTCTCTAGGGCCCCCTCGGCCAGCCCGCTGCTCAGGTTTAGGTCGGGCAAGCGAATCGACAAGGACGTTTATGATCAAAAGCAAGCACAGCAAACCACTAAACCCTACTAAACCCTGAGAAGTTTTACTGGCACTCTGCCTTTGGCACTCTGCCTTTCAAAAAATTGATCACAACCTGACGTAATTGCTATAATACTCGATTCGGCCTCCCAAGTTGCAGAGGAGGACACTCGGGTGCCGACCTCGGACCCAGCCAGCACGTTAGCCCATGTCACACCGGGCCTCCCCTCCGAACCGCCCGAGCGATGCTCACGCAGAGACTAAGGAGCTCCCAGCCGGCACGTTAGCCCATGTGTCCGACTGTCATACAGAGAGCACAGAGCTCTCTGCGTTGGCCTCAAGAGCTCGAAAAACTCGATGCAGCGGCCCCCCAGCACCCGGCCAGCGGTGCTGCAGCACACAACTCGAACTGAATCTCGAAAGAAGCGTTCGGCGGAAGTGCACCGTGGGTAAGGGCAGGAGACTTGTAAGCTGCCCTGCACTACGTTCTTCCCTCAGAGCCCTGTGCGAGACACAGCGAGTCCTGGGTAGCGGCCACACTCCACATGCCGGCAAGCGAATCGACAAGGATTTTCTGATCAACAGCAAGCGCAGCAAACCACTAAACCCTACTAAACCCTTAGAAGTTTTACTGGCACTCTGCCTTTGGCACTCTGCCTTTCACAAATATGATCACAACCTGAGTTAATTAATTACTGTACTACTGCTCGATATTTGGCCTCCCATGTTGCAAAGGGGGACACTCGGGTGCCGACCTCGGACCCAGCCAGCACATTAGCCCATGTGCCTGGCTGTCATCACCAGGTGTCCGCTCTGGTGGTTGGCCACAGGCCTCTGCCAACGCCATCGGTGCGACGACCCTCAGTCCCTGAGGGCGTTGCGCAGATGGCCCTGGCAGAGGTCACAAGTCCTCGGTTCCGTCTTCCTTCCATGGTCCCCCAAAGCGACCCCATGCCCGGCCATCGGCATGCAAGCGCGGCTGGTGAATCAAAACTGGACACACCGCGACTTGTTGGTAAGGTCGGTGTGACAAAGACTTCACTATAATCTTAAACAGCTGGTTAACAAAACAACATTCTACTCCATATCAAATCACCAAGGAACCATGCAGGTCGCTGCGTTCGTCCTGGTTCTTGAGAATGAGGGCTTGTCGCAAAGAGGTCCCACTTTTTGCAGCGCCCTCTAGCAACTTCCAGATGCTTTTGATGTCCACAGTCTTTTTCAATGGAACACGCTTGCCCAGAAGTGCCCTGCGAGACGTCACAGGCACACCAGCATCATGTACACTCAAGTAGTGCCCAATGACATACACCTGGAGGCCGGCTGACAATGTCTCGGACAGACACTCATGTATGTGCATGAAGGCATTCACGACTGTCTTGGCAAATCCATGAGCCTGCCCCGACGGTTGAAGCGCTCTGTGTTTTTTTGCCATGGTTGCAAAGGCGATGATGTCGTAGATGCTAGTTTCAACCTCCTCCCAATCTCGTGGCACTCTGCCTTCAGATTCATCTCGGAGAGATGAAGACAGCGTCCTTGCATTGAACATAGATTCCCAAAGCTGCCGCAAAGATCGGGACGTGTTGCCTGCCAGCGACTTCATCATCCAAGCGGCAAAGCCTGACACCAACCCAGCTGATTGAAGAAACCATGACACTCTGCCTTCATCCAACTGCATGACCAGAGGCTCATCACTGATAGTTTCACACACACGTACCATAGCATCATTCAGTTTTCTCTTGTACCATTCCCTGTGGGCGTCTGTCCTTGTGTCGAAGGATGCTTGCAACATGAATCGGGCCAAGGCTGTGGAAGATGCCACATCCTCCTGTACAGCATCAGGGTTTGGCACTCTGCCTTTTTGACTTTGCACATGTGACCCCCAGTTCGCAGCCAAGGGGGTCTTCCTGAGAAGATCACTGAAGAAGTTGTACCATTTGTGGTACTGTCGACGTTCTGAGCCGTTCCTGTTGCTCTCATCGAAAAACAAGTCCAGACGCCACCACAGTTCGCCCTGTGAGAGCCAAGCTGCTCTCGCTGGCAGTTTTGCATCATTTTCCAAGTTAAGCAATTGCCCATCACGGAGCAATAGCATGACCCACAGTTTCAGAAGCATCACCGAAATCCTCCAAAGCAACACTGTACTTGAATCTTACTAAATACTGACACACACCTGCACTTGTGTAACAAGCCCCAGTTCACAACACATTGAATTCTTAAGAAATCAACCCAAAGACTCACGATGACATGTCAGCAGCCACATCATGTCACTCGAACTTGAGACAGGAAACTATCGCAGATGGCACTGAACTGACAACCACATGGAATGATTAACACAGGCCACCGATGCCTGCAACTGGAGGTCGAGACACCAGCCAGGTCATTGCCACCTGCACGACAGCAGCATACGAACTGAGACAATACCGACAAACACATCTGATCACGGAGTGACTGAAGCTCTCTACATTTTCATTGCACAGCTGCACCAGCTCGGATCACTCAGATCCTTCCACGAGGCGACGAGGATTTTCCTCGGCACCTCGTGGAGGGAACGGACGGGGTCCAGGGCTCAACCCAGTCCCAACATTGGAAAGCAGAATACCAACAAGACAGAATGTCGAAAGATGAAGCAAGCTCATTTAAATCTAGAGAATTATGGCACTCTGCCTTATTGGCACTCTGCCTTCAGCTACAATTCATGTTGGGACATCACTCATCATATGAAAGGCCACAGCCTTGCCGAACTCCGGGGTGTACTCCTCTGACACCTGAAGATCTTCAGGACGACCGGTGAACTTCTCACCATCTCGCTCAACGCAACCAGCACTTCCTCTGACATGGGAAGGATAGCTGCGCCGCATACCATTGATGTGCTGACAGTTGCTCCACAGTTGAAGCGGTTTCAGGATGGGCTGGCCGAAGGCACAACCATAGGTTTTGACCTTCATAGCCTGGATCATTCCCATGACACGATCGACGAGTGGAATGTCGAACAGCATGCTGGAGCAAGGCTGCTCGATCACAAACCGGTTGTCATTCAAAGCCGAGAGCAAAGTCAACAGCAGCGTCACATACATGAAACGATTGCCTTCTTGGCATGCCAGCGATCGCTCAGGTTCTCCCATCCAGTCATTGGCAATGGACCTTCCAGTACTGTATTTACAGAGTTGGACGAAGGAAGAGCATGGAGTTCCAAACCACACCAGCCCGTGTTTGTGTGTTTGACACACAGCATTGACAGCCAGGCGAAGTCCTCTCACAGAAAGAATATCATGATCTGTGCCGTACCTGATGTCCAAGGCTAGCCACTGCCAGCCAGCACGGAGCATCTCCCGACTGAGGTTGCCCTGCCCTGCAAAGATCTCCAGGAAGTGGAACCTGGCACTCTGCCTTATGTTCCGCTTCCAAGGACAAAAGTTGATGAGGAATCTCATCTGTTTCTTCCATGGCCACGAAGTCATGATGGGAAAAGTTTCTGATAACATTTGTTGCCAGATTGATATCATCCAGGAAAACCCACTGGCTTCAAGAATCAAATCATAGTTGCACTCAGGCAGAACTTCATAAGGACCTTCATTATGGAACTCCAGAAGCGACGGGTCAACTTCGCAAAGGCGCAGAACATCCTGTCCTCTCGAAATGGCCAAGAATCTCTTCTCCAGTTCGATGTTTGCATCAAACTGCCGCCGAATGTCTGCTAACAGTCTTCTTCTTGTTTCAGCCGGGTCATCTGCTGCTGCAGACATGGCACTCCGAATTGCACTGTGCATGGCACTCTGTCCTATCAGCAAGAAAGTGTAACACCTTAACCTCAAGGGTGTTCGAATTAACAACGTAATTGTGAACCAGCACATTCAGCAGTTGACACACTTGTGAGTCGATTGATCCATCACAACACAAGGATGAGACAGACATGATGCAATCACTCGTTAAAATTCACATGTGGCATAGTTGTTGCAGACCATGACTTCATGCTCAAGCAATCAAATACAGCACTGCCAGACCCTCACTCGATTCTCGTTTTTCTGGTACCGCACACAGCAGTCCATCCATCGTCCTCGACGATTCCGAGGCCACCGAGGTGGCAGACACAAGCATTCTTGGCACTCTGCTTCTGTAAAGTTTCCAAGCTGTCATTGAAAGACATCAACCTTAGGGCCACCAGAAATCTTCAGGTGGCTCACAGTCGGAGGGTGGTTCTGAGGAGATATACCCCGATCGACGACCACGAATGCGAAATCCTTTGCCTTCACCTGCAGAATCATACTGATTTGAGTCTGGGGACGACTGAGCTTCGTCCAGTGCGTCCATCTCCTCATTGTCTGACTCCTCACCTTCCTACACATCTGAGGGGGCTCCATCATCCGCTGAGCCGCGCTGACTCCAGTCCGGGTCTTCTTCTGAGATGTGCCCATAATCAATACCCAAACGACCCCGCCCTCCAAGCTCACCAAGACGAACATCTCGAACACCTTCCT
>CAJNDT010006169.1:1264837-1370442 GCA_905221615.1 Symbiodinium sp. CCMP2592 | reverse complement strand
AAAGGTCAAGGAGTTCTTTCTCCACCAGAAGATGTCAGCTACAGACGCTGCTGCACAAATTGCCCCTGACACAAACAAGCTCTGATGATCTTCTCCTTCGTTAGGGTCCAACAGGGTTCGTGGACAAAGCCTGCCAGACTGGAGGCCAAACTTTGTGCTTCAGCTATAAGCAGTAGGTGCGGAACCACATCAGCAACAGTCTTGAGTTTATTGTCTGAGGCACCTCCTGAGAGAGCTGTGCATCCAGTGCCCGTGGCGGGCTCTCTGGAACCAGCGCCTGTGGCGTGGGGGTGCGCGATTTCCCCTTAGATTTTCTATTCAAGAAAGGCCTATGAACCATCTGCCCATGTTAAACCTAGACCCGACACAACACAAGGAACACGTTTGTTGCCTTCCTGCTTCAGGTCCTTTAAAGGAGATCCGGCCTTCGAAGAGCCCGTGGCAGCTTCGGGTTCTGGGTTTTCTCGTCCCACTTTCCGGCGAGTGAACGCGAAGCTCCAGATTTGGCTAACATTGGAATTAGGACTGGGAGGATGGATTCTACGACTGCAATAACACATGCGCAGATGCTCAGACAATCCGACAACCTTGCTACGCGGAGCCGTTTTTCTACCAGTCATATGATGTGTGCTCCTCTGCCCCAAGAGCTTCCCGAGGCTTCGGTGAATACTTAATCCCAAGATCAATCTCGAAGCCTAAGCAGATCTCACGTACTCGCAAAGGTCCCCTTGACGGTGCTCAGCAAGCCCGAAAGACAAAGCCCCAACCATGAATCCATGCAGCAAGATTGGATTCCTTTTTGTATCGGTAGACAGTGCCCGCGCTTTAAACAGGAGGGCACTGTCAATGAGGCTCCGTAGGTTTTCCTCTTCCCACGGCCTCTGACTATCAGGAACAAGGCCTTTGGGAGTGCTTTGCGGGCTGGGGAACTGCGAGGCAATAAAGAGCCGTAATAAGAAAAGGGTTCGGGGTAGAATCTTTGGTATTAGTATTATAAGTACGAGGAACCCTAAGGAATAACATGGCTGATTGTTCAAGCTTCTATATTGCAGACTCTGCAGCTGCCGGGTTCAGTGCTTAGACTGCGGTGCGTAGGAGCTTTGAGGAATGCCGGGGCTAGGCTTCAACCTTTGTCATGCACTATAAGAGGCACTGTACTATTAGGGGTACCATCCGGGTTCATAGAACCTGCGATAATTGCTGTAGTTACCAGAAGATGACCGCTGCATCCCGGGAGGGCAGCAATCAATTTCTGTGTGGCCTGAAGGCTCAGTCGGCCTACACCACAATCGAGCTATGGAACTGAATCGCGATCTCCTCTCCAGCATACGTAGCTTGCCGATCACAGCTTGATTGGAAAACGCCTACACCATGGCCAGGCGAAACGACCACAGCACAGATCCGTCTTGCTTGCGGCATGCCGGGGTAAGCGCCTTTCCTGCTGGAAATTCGGAGCGTCTGGCTGCCTGAGTACCAGGTTCCGGAAATCCGTCTTCAACCCTGAAGCCAAACCGCGACTGTTCTCGCCTGCCTAAACGCGCTTCAATCCTTGCTTCTCTATGGTCCCTCATGGACATGTAGACATCCAGTGCGATCGACCAAGAACGAACCATCCCTTTTTGTTTTGTGACTCGAAGCTCTCCATGGGTCCGTATAACCCTATACACCAAGCAAGCAATTGAAAATGCACACCCGCAAAGTTCTTCAACAGGTTCGCCCTGCAGCCTTTAAAGCTAGAAGCGGAAAAGAAAAAAGCTTGGCAAACCAGGTTTGTGCTGTAGTTGGAGTTGTAGGCCAAAGGACTGCAACTTGCCCTGGCTTCGAAGAGCTTGGTTGTGCGAGGACCGCCTATAACTCCGAAACCTTCGAAGCAAGAACGCCTAGAGTCTCGGAGAGACTCAGCGACAGAGGACGAAGGAAAAGGTTCTTGCAGGTTTCGTGGAAGTTGTGTAAACCAAGAAAGATGCAGTTGTGGGAACGGCGTATTGTTGAGCAGCCGAGATGCTGTCTTGCCACGCAAAATCTATGGTCGAGTAGCTGCCCTCGCGGTATTTGGTAGAAGAGCCGTCATCCTCAAATAAAGCCAAGGTTGCATCTGCTCCCGGGTAAATGCGGACTTCCAGATCAGGATTCGTGTCAGCTGTCGACTGGATGCTGGGCCCAAGAACCAGGAGGGATCCCTTGCGGCAGAAGAAAGGAGCTTGCTGCAAAGTGAAGCTCACATTTTGCATTCCTCCATACTGCTCTCCGGTGTGGAAATTAATCCAACTGCCTTGCGGGAAGTAAATCTCCCTTGTAGTCGCCTTACCGGAGTCTCCGGCCGAAACAATCGGAGTCACCAGCAGGGAGGGTCCAAACATGTAAGCATCCGCGATGCGCCGTGCTGCCGCATCTTCAGGAAAATCGAAGGTCAACGCTCGCTGCATCGTGTAGGCTTGCGCTTCCACGCGCCAAAACCCAGAATAGACCTCGATCTCCGAGGAGGCAGAAAGCGGGCTACCAGAACACCACACACCTGATTTAAACCAGTAGTTAACTCCTATCAAACACATCGTAAAATTGAACCAGCACATGATCTGGAGTTGCATAGGGCAGGAGCCGGTATCTCAGAGTAATAGCAGAGATGTTGATGATGTCCATGGTGGTGTTCCCGAAGTTCCAGATTTCCGTGTGACTCCCGGCTCCGTGGACCCGGAAGATCGGCGTGAAGACTCCAAACTGAAACCAGCGAATCAAAAGTCTGCGATAGTCATCCTGCGCTGGCGTGAATTGAACGTTGCTTGGAGAATAGGTGCAACTGCTGGGATACACAGCGATTCGCAGTCAAGAGGCAGAAGTGTATTGATCTTTTGGTCGGAAGAAACCTGCAGCTAACAACCCGCAGAAGCTCAAGCGAGGAAAACCGGAGTTCGTCGTAGTTGCCACAGGCATGCACCCGCAGCACCACCAAAAAGGGCCGACTCACTGGTACCTTTAAGGGACCCTAACTATGCAGCAGGATCCTTCACGCAAGGATCCGCCAGTTTTAAACACTCTTCCTCACACAATCTCTCCGATCTCCTTCGAACCCGACCCTCCATACTAGGGCCCAACATTGATCTACATGTCGTCAGGGCTTGGGGTTTTGGGGCTTTCGGGTTTTACCTCTTCCCGGTCCTGATGGCATGGCAAGTCGAACCTGTGTACCAGCAACAAACCATTGATTGTCGCTTCTATTGCAGCAGAGGTTCCACCGATGTCCTGTGCCCAGTAGGGTATGCCAGACATCCTGAGCAGACTATGCTGGTAGTAAAATTAGTATTTCGATTGGAGGGGCTTGCTGGAACCCCTCGCTGCATGTATTATGGGGTTTACGCTAATTACAACATGGTACTGCGGTGTACACTACTATAATTGGACTCGAAGGGACAATTGTCATTGTTGTTGTTATGCCGGCAGAAATTCGTGTGCCACCACAAGCCGGGGCACGGGTAGTTGATGGAGCTCGCCACCTGCCGACGAAGCATGTCCCAACTCGCCGTGGTGTCTCCAGTCCTTAGGAAGAAGCGGCTGAAAAGCCCAGTGTCTGGGGCTTAAGCCCTTTAAACCCAAACCAAGATGTTCCTAGAACCCTAATCTCTAAACTGCAAGCCTACAGCCACGGCCCTAATCCGTCAGCTTTACGTATTTATGAAGCATACTGGCTACTCCATGTGGCATGACGCAACAAACTTGTGAGCTAACACAATCATATGAATGTTGTCATAAAGCAGGAGCAGACATAGACTATGCTATCGTACCATGTGGCATTCCCAATTAATTTGTAGTATTAAGACAGCATCGTACTCTTTGTACGAGTATTGCTACTCGTATTCATACCCGGTCCGGTTCCATACGAAGATAAAGGGTAGAGATGATCGACAAGACAAACATGCAAGGATAAAAACACAAGTATGAACATCATGTAATGAAAACGATGTAACACAGAAATCAACACTTTTTATCGTGTAGCAACCCGGACAGATATTTATCGGAATATGAGGTACTGAAAACATGAACTTAACGTCACACGTAATGCAATACAAATGCACATTTCAACATGCGTAAGGTGTAGCAAAGGCGTATAAGAATGACTGCAATGTTAAAGCACGTAAAGTATTAAATGAATATAAGCGAATAAAACAGGAGAAACCATGAGTTTTACTGGAAATGTAGCGTAGGGGCAGTATGAATCGGAAATATCCCTCAGAAGGAAAGCTAGGTATTAACCTGCACATAGTGTAGCAGAATTTTAAACATCTTATCTTTCAGCATCCCAGCCGCCAAAGAGCAGCTCCCGTCTTCTGCTGACCTGCAAAGGAGCTCCTGCAGGCTTTGCGCTATGGCTGAAGCTAGGGCGTGTTTGCTTTCTTTTCTATGAGGCTTTCTGTGTAGGTTTTGCAGCTCTATGAGGCTTTGATCTATTGGCCTTCACTTAGAGAAGGGTTCCCGCAAAAGTGTTCTACATGAAGTTTACTACAAAGGGATTGTAGGAGTTCAAACCACGGGCCTTGATAGTTAGAATGCGTTTTGGGGTATGCTATATAGTATAGTTTTATTTATGCGGCGATACTACTACAAGTAAGAGTTTTTCAGACTGTTGTATCAGATCAGTGCTGTTTAAGCACCCTTTCGCGAAACAACGGATCCATAGTCGACAGATTCACAAGGGCTTCAGGAACTTTTCTGTTTAGCATCGTTTTGAGTCTTACAAACACTTGAGCCCGCAACCCTGACGCTTTGTTTTCGGGGATGAAAAGAACTGTCGCATGTGAAGGAGGCCTTCTATACTGCGGTAGGACGAAAGTTTGACCTACTCCTTGTTTCGTCGAACACAGGCCCCCATTCCCCCATAGAATCCTAACAAGCAGGACCAACCGGCTACTCCTCCGGAACACTAAAGTAGTATATTTTCAAAACGGGGTATAAAATACTCCGCTGGCCAGGCCACGTAAATCGCACCTTTCGGTACTCCGCTACTCCGCAAGACGTCTTAAGACAAGACAGATCATGTAGGTCAAAACTTTTGTCCTCCCGATGTAGCAGCAGCATTGGGCATCTTGGATTTCAGGTGGTCGGCCGGGCCATCATGTACGGAACAAGAATGGACCAGGCTTTCAGTCTGGCCTCTTTCAATTTTTGTGTTCTGGTCAAGTTGTGTTTCCGACATGGCTTTACAACTCTGTGTTGGATTAGGGCCGTGGCAACGCAGCCTCTAGAAGGCTCACTAGCAGTATATGGGTTAAGATAGAGCCGATTTCAGGTATCCATCTATTGGATACTTGACAGGGTCTGGGTACAGGGCTCGTGCCTCGTCAAGCTGAAAACGCGAGCGCCCTGAGCATTCGGATAATCCTCGGCTGACATTGCACCGGCCGGTTGGATATTAATGCTTGGGCTTCCTTCAACTCTCTGACTCTTAGACAGAACGGGCCCAACAACCTTTACAATCTTTCTTGCAGTCTGCCGAGCAACTTTCCGCAATCCATTTGCAATTCCTCAGTTTGAGTGGCATTGGATGCTTCGGCAGGATAGGTTCGATCAGTTGGGGGATTCAGGTAACTTGCAAAGAGAGTGTCCAATATCTAATCAGCACTGCTAGCTGCTAGAAGTGGCATCAACACATCTTTGCTCGTCCCAAACATGTCCTGGAATTCGGGCTTCCCGTATCGTTTTGGCAGAGTCTCGCTACTGGTTTTCATGTTCGGGAATCACCCTGGCTGAGCCAATGTACACTGCCGTTGACCTCGTCTGCTATGCGTCTAGGATCGGCATGGTCCAGTGCCAATGACAAGTGCTTGCTTGGCCTAGAGCAAGCCCTAGCAGCATGCTGCTTGAGAAGGCGGTGTGCTGGCTTGACACTTTTTTGGCGATGATTTCCCCGCGTCGTTTCGAACACATCTAGCAAAACAAAGCTACCAGTAACAACCGTGGGCAAAGAGAGAAGCCATCTTTCCAGTCAGTACCTTCCGCTGATGCTGGCTGCAAGAGTTTTCGTCCTCTGCACCAAGCCCTGGTCAAAGCTGCGCGAACTCCGAATCGCTTCCAAACCCTGAACAGAATCTCGAAGGCATCTGCTTGCAGTTTTCCCGCATCTGCGAGAAGGCCCATATCAAAACCTCGTAGGATTCTGAAGACATCCTTTTTGAATCCAAGGTTCCCGATGTGGTTTCCAGAGAGAAGGTGTTCATATATTGGTTCCCGGAGCCCAGGAATGTCTCCTCCGGTTCGTGAGGCTCACCAGGCTTGATACACGGGCCGGAGTGTTTGGACTAGGGATTCGGCGGAAATTGTACTCCAACTAGGTTAAGGAGCCCGAGGTGGCGGGGTGGCGGTGTTGTTCGTTGGTCCAGGCAGACATCTTACTCAGAACTCCTCTCTGAACCCCCCACCCCTTTTCTGCCTTCTCGGAGCGATATCAAGAATCCTTTCGGGAACCATGAGTTCCTCTACCGGGTTCCTACATTCAACGTTCAATGTGAAACCTGAAACTCCGTTCAGCCAGACTTCAGTTTGAGATAGGTTTTGCTCGTGTAGCGGTGCTCACGCGTGTGCTCTCCAGGCGAGGCATGTGTCCACTTGGTCTGTAATGGGTGCAAGGAAGCCGGAAGTGTCAAAGCAAGGCGTCATACATTAAAAGCTGCCCCCACCCTGTAATAGTGGTACAATTAATAGGAATACAATAGGGCCCTACTGTAATCCTTATAGCCACTACAGTATTACAGGGTGGGGGCAGCTTCTAAGTCATACAGCACAACAGGCACGCAACACTTAACATCAAGATTCCAGCTCGGGGCTTCGGGTTTTGGGGGTTTGAAGGTTGGCTCTTTTATAGACTGGAGCCCGTACTATAGTGGCCTTAACAACTAAAATAGAGTTGTGGGGCCCATAATACCATACTTACGATATAAGGAACCCCCAACATAGTAATGATGGTAACTATTCAGGCTCCCATATGGGAGTTTCCGAAAATTGGGGGTTACCTTATTTGGGGTCCTTATAATAAGGATCCTACTATTCAGGGTACTATATTAGGGTCCCCTTTTTCGGAAACCCCCATATTACAGTAGCACCGTGACTAGTGCTCTCCTGGTCGATGTTGGGGAGGCCCTCGGGTTCCGTCGCATCCAACCACAGGCTCTCCTGCCGGAACACGCGGCTCCGAGTTCTTTCATGGCAAGGTAGGACCCTAATATAGTACCCCCCCAAATAGTGGGATCCTTATTATAAGGACCCCAAAATACGGTACCCCTAGGTTCGGGGGTTAAGGTGTTAAGTGTTCCAGAACCAGCCCCGGCTCTCCTCAAGAACATATTGCTAAATGATCGTTCCATGAAATTGTGCTTGTAGCCTGAGAAGTTTATGTGAACGTTAACGTTTGCTGCCGCGAGACGATGAACCACAATGCAACGTTTCACCCCGCCTGATCCCCCACCGCACCACCCACCACCCCCGTCCCATCTGCGCCCGATAGAATGTTTGCTAAACTGTCAATATAGTGGGGACCATCATCGGGAAATCTAATCCTAATCACAAACATGGCTGAAGAATTGTTTCATATGGATTTGGGCCGCGAAAACAGGGATACGATGCAGTTTCTCAAGCAAAGGTAACGTCCTTAACAGTGTTAGGCTACAGCCTGATTAGGGCTACTGCTTTGATATTGCAGGTTTAAGCAGTTCCAGTTTGACGTGCCGCCGGCAGAGCCGCAGCAGGCATCATTACTTCCTGAGTAGCTCCGCAACTTGCCCTTAACCTCGAAGTCCGTCGAGACGGCATGATGCATCTTCTTACAGTTGGTTAGTAGGGAATGGAAGAATGGTAGTAATACTATTTGTAATTGTGCCCCATTCCTGAATTCCCTACTAACCAAAGGTAAGATGCAAAGTGGCGCAGGACAAGCTGCAAGCTCTGTGCAAAGCAGTTTCCGATCGAACGAAAGACCTACACGGTGTGACGCAGGGGCCTGTCAAGACAAAAACATCGGGAAGTGGGACTGTTTGCGGAGGCGGCGCCGGCTTAATGACGTCCGGTCTCATCAGATCACTGCATGTGCATGGTCATGCCGTCTTCATGATGGTGGCGGTGATGGTGACACTAATTGAAACGGGTGTTCTTGATGTTGCTGCAGACTGTAATGGTGATGGATGGTGATTTTGGTCACTGCTTTTTCTTGTTTTCTCTTTGTTCGTTGCATGTGGTCTTCATGGTCATGGCCTTGTAGTCTTCGTGGCCGTGCAGTTTTGAGTGCCAAAGAAGCCTTTTGCAAGTCCTTTTTTGCAACAGGCTTCGTACTTCAGCCCTAAACCCTAAACCCTCAAAAGGTTCGGAACTTGCTGCTTACAGCGAAGCTCCCAAATGAGCTACAGCGATTCGAGACAGCCGCCACAATTGAAGTGCAAGGATGCGTGGAACTCTTCACTTCTCCAGCGGCAGATGCAGCAGTAAGAGCGACGTCGCTTAACTCTGTCCCAAAACACAGAGTATGAGGAAACTGTCCCATGCCAAGAGCCCCCGCTGCGAATAAAAACAAATCCGAAAATGCAACATGCATACAGTGTACAACGCCCGCGCTGTGGCCAGAGTACGATTTCAGCAACAAACTTTAAAACTTTGAGTTTTCAAGGCCAGCCGAAAACTGCTCAACAAATCACACAGGTACCAATCAAACATGCAGATTGGCCAATAGTTTGCATGACAGCTCCTCGTTCATGCAAAACGCGCATGTCGCTCGAGTCTCTACCATGTCGCCGTGTTGCACATTACGAGATAATTACCAATACTATTTTGGAGGTTCCTTCTTATATCAATAGTACAATGGGTCCCAAAACCCGAGTCTAACTATTGAGGTCCCCCCTGTAGTACAACAGAGGTCTCCAAACGCACGGCCCTGTACGGGCCCTGGTACCTTTGACTACGCTTCCGGCTCAGCCCCTCCTACATGTTTTCATTTGCTTGACGACGTCGTGGCTGTATGCTTTTCAATGTCTTCGTGTGCGATGTCTTCGGACATGTGCGGCTACGGCTTCACGATGAGGATTTGCTTCAGTTCATTCCTACATGAGGTCATGCTCATCACTCACGTGGCTCTCTTCGCCTGAATTCTCACAGCCTTTTCGACTCGACCTGTTCCGAGTCTCTCATGTTGCTCGGGCTCACCACTTCTCGAGACCCTGCCACAGGAACACAAGGAACATGGAATCCAAAACCCACAGACGGTTCAGTCCACACCGATGGCGAAGTGGGCTTTGTTGCAGAAATCATAGTAGAGGGTCCTTGGCAGAAGTCTTCCGGGCTAGATCACCTTTCGGCGGTTTCGGATGGGATGTCTAGCCTGAAGTGAATGCAGCATATGGCATATCGGCATATTTGTCTTCAGGTTGGGAAGTTCGGTAAAGTATGCACAAAGACAGGAGCGAAAGGTAACAACACCTGCGTTGTTTAAAGACATGGCTTGCACCTTGCTGCGCAACTGTAAAGGTCTAGCGGGTACAATAGTCTACCTCCGTCTTTCAAACCCGACCTTTGCTTTACATGCGGCCTTTCAGCTTTGCTACCCGCTCCAGCAATGTTCGATCCGCGCTTTGACGGCGGCTGCCGAAAGAGATGCGTCTGCACTTTTTCTGCGTTTGGCATACCAAAAATGGATGCTGATTCGTCCTACTACTACGAGGTATGCTGCAGCGCTACCGTGCAATGCTTGCTTTAACAACCGAAAAGCTTCTGGGAATTACATGGACTTGCGTGCTCACCGTCGTAGCAGCACTGAACCGAGTAGCAGCATGATCAATGACACATCACGATTACTCATGACATATTGAAACGGCTCTCCTGAAACAGGCAGGGTCTTTTGACAGCCTGCCACGGAGAGGATCTCAAGGGCACAGCCTATGGTGCAGTGCCTCGATTGCCTCGTGTCGACATGATGCAATGAACGAGCCCAAGTCCGACAAGCAAACCTTACGACTCCGTCTATCCCTGACGCACATTCCCCTGATCGAAATCTCACCCCGAGACCTTAGAACACACTTCTGCTAAGGCTCTGTGCATGTGGGTTCCATGCGTCGTACCAATTGTTGTTGGTTTGGTTGGTGTTGCCCAGCACCATCCTCGGTCTCTGAGGTCACCATGCGGCATAATGCAATGAAGGCGACGACTGGACAGCTTTGTGGATGAGGACTAGGGTGTTGGTCTTCATAATGGTGTTCCGTTTATTCAGGATGCTGTTGATGGGTGCTGTTGCAGGTTGCGAAGAAGAAGAAGATGGTGACAATGATGCTTGAGGAGACAGCTTTTAGCAGTGCCCCACCTTGTCCACTGCTGCGCCTTGACTTCCTAACTTTGAGTGCTAAGATCTTGCCGATGCCGCGATGTTGCTTAAGGAGAGCCTTTTTGTCATGTGTCTTTTAACGGAAGGGGTGTCGAGGATGACACTCGCGCCGAGAATGTGAGGCATGAACAAGCACCATGATGATGATGGTCTTTGGTGCTACAGCGGATGAACCGCCAGATCGCAGCTGAACCGAGCTCTTTGCCACTGCGCGCAGAAGGGCAGCGCTAAAGCAGCCAAGAGACAACACATTTTGCTGTTGGAGAACTGAGAAACGAAGGGACGCAAGTCGCTCACTCCAAATCTTATGAACCTCGCGCCCTCTTCAACCTAAAACATGAAACACTAAACGAACCCCCTAAACCCCAGGAGCTCTGAAAGCCAAGGATCCCAGCTGCTTTCATCGCCTTCAAGGCTTTAGGACGTTGGGACCTAGCTTGAGGGCTTTGCCTCCTGCCTTGCTCGGACGAACCTACGACGAAAGTCCTAGCTTTTTTGCGAGTCCTTCTGTCATGTCCTTTGTAGATAGTCGCTTGAAAGCTAAGCAAACCCCGGACCCCAAACCCAACCCAGACCCTCGACCCCCAAAAGCGTAAACCTACAGCACTGTCACGAGAACCCCTTTAACAGAGCCTTATGGAACCCTCTAAAGGAATCCCTTAAAGGAAGCCCTAAAACCAGGAGCCCTTAAAGGAAGCCCTAAACATCCCTAAACCCAGGATTTCTTAAAGGAAGCCCTAAACCCAGGAGCCTTTAAAGGAAGCCCTAAAACCGAGGAGCCCTTAAAGGAAGCCCTAAACCCAGGATCCCTTAAAGGAAGCCCTAAACCCAGGAGCCTTGAAGATGGCGGTCTTGTTGTCGAACTTGCCCCAAACGGAGACCATGAGCTTCCTGGCTCTAGGGTTAGGGGTTGAGTACTGCCCCCATACAGTAACAGGCTTCTTTTTCAGGTCCAAATTTGACTGAAACCTTCTCTTCGTGTTTCTTGGGAGTCTCCGGGTTACGGGTAATGGGTCTGGGTTGGGTACTGCCCCCATACAGTAACAGTCTATAATAGGGCTACTATTAAGGTCCTATTATGTCTATATTAATAATATTATCCAGCTGTTACTGAGTGGGGGCAGTACCCAAGTTAGGGGTGGCTTCCTTTAGCGCAGACTTATTGTAGGAGCTATACATTGGTAGTTGTCAAAATGAAAGCCTCTTTTGGGTACCCTAAATACTAGGTGCCGTATTATAATAGGGGCCCAAAAAGGGACCATGATTGTGACAACCACCCACATGGGAGTTAGAAGGGGCAACTTGTAGGGGCTCTGACATGGGGTTGGGGGGCTTCAAACGTCCTTCAACAAAATCCCACAGGCCGTACAACCCACCAAAAATCCCCGACGCCTCAATAGCTACAATCGGGTTCTTGGGTATACTGTAGTATAACAACTCTGCTTTCTGATATGGTCAAAGGGAACCTTGAGGATATTCGGCCTTAATGATTGGAATAGGGTTTTGGGGCCCACTATACTACATTTATAATAAGGAGCCTCCAATTTAGTATGGGTAGGTATGAAGGCCCGTATAGTAGTACGTTCAGACGAACTTAGGTCACAGCAAACAACGGAGTGCAAATGGGATCGGGGGCTACCAGCTATGACGCAAGAATCTAGGTTTCCCAGTAGACCTCGTTTTTTCCTAATACTCAGTTTTGACAAGGAAACCGCAGAATAAAAAGGCAAAGGGCAGGAAGACCTGGAACCAGTATCACTCCAAGTGACTACATAATCCAATGGCCGGCACGGCCGGCACAGACAAGAAGAACATATTCCGCATCCAACGAAGCTGGAACAACAGCAGGCGAAAGTACGATAACCACTCTGGACCTCGGACACTGTCTGACTGCGGGCAAAAGTCATGTCCATGGTCTTTAGCGCCTGGACCATGCCTCACAAATTGGAGCTTTTTTCGCTGTGGGGGTTCGGTGTTTGTGTTGCTTTGTGGAAGTTGCAAACTGGAACAACTCACAGAAACTGTACACTAAACCCGTAGATCGTGGAACCCCAAACCGCTACAGCCAAAAGGCGTGCTAGAACCTACAGCTAAGGACGCTGACCCTAACAACGCTAAGACACCCTACTAAGTCATTATGCCTCATTCTTTCGCTGCCCACCCTGCAGCCCTTTTTCTTGTTGCATTTTCGCAGATACACACATTTTCCCTCCAAGACGTTCCAATAACCTGTCCTAGGAAATTTCATACCCTGCGCACATCTGCCATGCTCGTGCGCGAGTAGCTTCCGTGACCGAATCCGCTCTGAGTGTGTGACTTTCTGTGCAGGAACCCTCGTTCACGAATCCACCACAGCAGTGCACGAATCCCATGTGCACGAATCCTTTGCTCATTCTGCGAATCCAGAATTTCCCGGATGCGAGTCCTCCCTCTCTGCCTTGAGTACACATTGATCCCCGAAGCCTTGAAGGTATTGAGATTCTGCGTTTGTTCGAGGTTGGTGCTGGCTTTCACTCTGCCCGCCCTTACTAGCCCGCAAGCCGTCACAAGCCAAACGCTTAAATCCTTGCCGGAACCCGTATCCTTCATTCCCGGCCCTATAGCCCTGAAGACCTAAACCCTCGATGACTGAACCCAAATCCCTAAAACTCTCTTTAAACCTATCGCTGCTTTGATTTGTTCATCGTTTAGATAGGGGTCAGATTAGGAGTACTGTCTTGAGGGATCCTTGTGTTGTGGGGTGCATTTCAGGACCCCTGAATCTTATTGGATCCTTACGTCGAAGAACATACTGTTGAGATTTTTCAGACCCCGTGTTTTCTTTAGTTTGCGAAAGCGTCTGGCGGTTCGAAGGCACATTGGAACCTGCCTGCAGGGTCAGGGTAGCGCGTCAAATCCCATTCGGGTCCCCAGCCGAGATCACCCCAGTACAGCCAGTCCTGCCGAGAAAGTCCACGGGTTCGGAAAGGTCAGTTTTCCAGAAGATCAGAACAGCATCGGTAACTTGTACGGGACATGGGCAGATCTGCTTCATGTGCGTCTGTTTTGAGTTATGATTATGTCTGCTCCTGTTTTTCTTTCCGTTGCAAAGGGCGTGTGTGCGATTGAAAAAGTGGGTAGGACCACACTGTCTTTATGGAGTCTTACCGTCTTTTCACACGAGAAGGACGCTGCAATCCTCGAACAGTGGGATCGTTCTTCATGCTCCTGGCTGCCACACCCCATCAACTGATGTAAATCGTCAGTTTTTCCTTGTTCCTGCAGGTGTTGTGACAGTCACCTTGCACAGGGGTGCCTGCTAAGTTTTCAAGCAGAACAAACGTTTGGTAGAGGGCTTGTGTCGCAAACAAGATGCTCGGCCACCAATGGGTCACTCAGTCTCTCAGGAACCATCTTTCTAACGTGGGGCTCTCCCTCAACTTTGTGAAGAGGTATCTTGTTTACATAATTCTGTCTGGCTCAGTACTTGAGTCCCCTTGGAGGTCCCTGTTTAATCATGCTGGAATATACTGGAATATGTCCCTCAAACCCTATACATGTCCTGCACGATGGCATCCACTGGGATCGATCTGTCCCGAAAGCCATGGGCGGCCTGGCACAGGAACCCCTTGGGTCCAGTTTGGACACTGAAGTGTATGGATACTGATCCCGGGAGGGTTTTTTCTTTGGCATCTTTCCTCAATGAGCATGCCTATGAAGTGCCGTGCCAAAATCAAGCTTCTGCAACGAAAACAACTGCGGTCGTTGCAGAAGCCCACTGCCAGCTACCCACGAGCAACCCCACTACCCGAGTAAGTGTGTAATGACGAAACGGTATGGGAAATCCACATCGTCACATCACCGTTTATTCGCCCTCGACCACGCTGCCTCGAGAACCTCTGCTTGGCTTGCATAGTGCTCTCGGCACTGCCAGAAGCCGAAGGCATACTTTCCATACAAAGGTGCCGCACCTGCCGGAAGAGCTGCCCAGCCCCTACAGTAGAGTTCCGCATTTACTGCCAGCAGGCGTTCGGCCTTCCCCGTGTGTTGCGGGTCCAATGACGAACTCCGAGCTTTGGCCAGGGATATGCGTCAAAACCACAGCCCACCTGTAAAAGGAAAACGGCCCGAACTCTGCTAAACCCTACCCCCACAGTAAACCCCTCGACCCTCAGCCCCTACCTGTGATGCTGCGGTAGCCGGCGATGACGTCATCCATCCGAGGTCCTTTTACGAAGTAGTAGTCGATCGCCTCTGCCAGGCTCGACCTGCGACCAGGGCAGTTCTTCAGTACTCTGACTCTCGGGGGCCGTTAAGACTCGGAATATGCAACAGAATCAAACAAACAAATTGCCGAAGGTACTGGAAAGTGAGAGATCTTAAGAATTGGAATATATACGAAAGCTATAGCAAGGACCCCGAAAGGGAAAATAAAAGACGTCATTTGGGGCCCTACATTAACGGAAAGCTCAGAAAATCAAACGGCCGTGTCAAGGAACAAATCTGAACTCAAACGATGTCATTCATAGCCTGGGCTGCGGCACAGCCGACAGCATGCGCAACAGAGACGGGACACCATGGATGTTGGGGCCTCTGAATTCGCACTCGTGCATTCCGAGCCCGACAGACCAGCATTAAGATCTGAGCTTCAAGCGACTTTTTTGGATCCAGGTCTCGGACGCTATAGCTTCGAGCGGAAGTGAAAGCCTTTTGAACCCAGACTCTGCTGAAGGTGAAAGCCCAAACCCTGAACCCCGGCCTTAGAGTCGTGCGCCCGCTGTCATGATCAGGGCCCTGGACATAGAGCCCAGCGCCTGGAGTGTCGAAGCCTGGACAGAATCACTTGCAGCATGCGGGTCGCATGGGCCAAACACTCTCATCCATGCTAGTGCGATACAGGATTTGGTGCTTACTACTTGGTGTTTGAGTTTGGGGCATAATAATAACAACAATAAACACACCCTGATACCCTGGGCAGTCGGGCAGGCCTTGCAACTTCGGTCAAGATCTCAAACCCCTCAAACCTTGATAATACGCAGCACCCCAGAAGAGCAAGCAGACTTATGCAGCAACTCAAAAACGACGACAAAGACGGCAAATGAACAAACAAACACAGTCAAAAACAACCAACACTCAAGCAGTCAGTATAACCGAAATGTGTACCCCCCAGAGAAACCCCATACATACACCAAGAGAGTCGAAAGACACACCACAATGGAACTTCCCACATAGTCTGTATATATATATATATATATATATACACACCACTTTCTAAACCAAACACCGTACCAAGCATGGGCCCTCAACCCGAATGGGGTCCTCTAGAACCTCCGAGCCCTTTTTGCATCAGGACTTGTGCACTCGCCGGAACACATGGACGAAAGGTCAGCAACCTTAAACCCTAAACCTAGACCGTACTAATGCCTTTACCGAGTAGCTGAATCGAACGCGGTATCGATGGCCTGCCTGGCAGCTTTTGCAAGACCCACTTGTCGGGTATCATGGGGAACTAAAGGTTAACCTTTTTGGATATATAGGGATTATATAGGGACTATACGAGCCAAAAAAGGTTAAAGGTTACCTACTCTACTACTAGGAAGAGGCAGCTCGCCGAGCCCGAGGTCTTTCCCAGGGTCTAAGCAACTTGTTTTTCGTCGGGGCCGTGATACTTGAAATGTGTCCATCTTATCATACGTGATGAAAAAGAGACGCAAGGAATGACGTTGGTAACTACTCAGGATACTATATTGACGGAGTCGCGCGGCAGCGAAGCCACTAACATTCGCAGGATGCAGGTCCCGGGGTCCTGCAAATCCTCGTCAACTCCAGGACCAACCCCAACAGGCTTAGGGTTTCAAGGTGTAGCTTTGAGGTCTCAGGCGGTTTGGCATGGGGAATACTTATACCTGCACGGTAACCGGTAGCCGAAGAAGCGGAGGCAATTGATCTGCCAAACTCGGATGAAAGGGTCAGTGTCGGAACAAATCGACTCAAGGCGTTTCACGAAACGCGAATCTTTCCAGGTTGAAACTGCAACAAACAGCTTGAGGCTGGGTCCAGAGCCTTACAGAATAGGCCTAGGGCTTCGTTCTTGGAGTAAGCTTCTTCAGCTCCTTGTCTTTGAGCCCTGACTCTGACCCTTGGTACGGGGCTAGAATTAGGGCCCCAAAAAAGCACATAAGCAACAATTAGGATAGGGATATCCCATATCAGCCCCCTTGTAATGAAGCCCAATAAGGTAGGGATATCCCAATACGATGCTTATGCTTATGTGCTTTTTGGGTCCCTGAAGAAAGGTTTTCCTATGCCAAACGGTACAACGGTACAGCGCACGCACAAGTAACGGTCTGCGGTTTCCTGGCTTTGGTCTAGACTTCTGGGCTCTGGCTTCGAAGGGATACTTCGTGGCGTGTGCGAAAAAACACTGCGAGGCGTTGAAGTTGTGGAATATGTCATGAAGGAGCAAAGGCATCATCCCATCATCCCTCATTCTCTTGATGCTGTTTCGGTGGCTTGACACATGAAAAGGATCTTATTTCAAGGACCCCCAAACATTCTCCTAGCAGCAATTTGCGATCAGAGATGAGAGAGCCTTCATGTTTTCCACGCGGCCAGTGAGGGACGATGGGTGGTTTTGCTCATCCTTGGTCCACCTTAGAGGCGATTCTTGTTCAAGGTCCTGTATGTGTGAAGTGAAGAGCTCGAGGGTTCATCAAAGGTTAAGCTTCAGGCTTTGAGGTTGTAGCCTCAGTTACAAATGAAGGATCTACGGATATAAGCTTTAAGCCACCAAACGCAACCACCCCTAAGAGCCAAGAGCCTAAACCACAAGCCCTCTGAGATTCTTGGCCTAAGGAGTATTCAAGCCTTTAGGCTGCTGATCTTCAAACCGCACTCCTAAACAATAGGGGAGGAGCCTTAATTATTGTTTTAAACAGGCTGCTTGAAGGGTTCTTGCCAAATTTCAAAGGGTGCTCTCTAGGGGCCTCGGCCAACTGTTCGGGGATTCTCCGACCCTTACAGTACCTTCGGGGTTTCGGGTTGGCTTTAGGTTGTAGATGGTTGTAGGGTTTAGGATTCAGGCTTTGTAGGACTTTGCGGGAACTTGAGGGGGGGTTCTGCACACAGTTCAACCTGCAACTGAATGTCCGAGATTGACATCCGTGACGCATACCCCCCCTTTCCATGTAACGCCACCATGGCCAATATGCACCGGGGACCTTCACAAGGGGCCATACTCTGATCACTAGAATACTGTGAAGCAATGAGTTATAAGCGCCTCTGATATCGACTGTAGCTCCCATTGGGTTTTCAGAACGTGGGTTCTGAATGTAGTCGACCCCAGTGTAGCAACCCCATCAACCCGTATAGAACTTCACTAGCTGAAAACATTGAGGCACCAGAGAAGCCTGCTATGCGTGACTCAAGCCTCTGCAAAACTACAGCTGGAAAAGGCACCGAATGGCGACGATCTCGGGCCCACCCTCCTGCCAGGAGTGAGTTTTAGAAACTGATGGAAACACAATGATTTTGTTGTTGCCGCTTCGTTGATGTTGAAATCGTTACAGAATTAGTCGTCGTAGTGGTAGTCGCAAAAGTAGTAGCACTAATCGTTGTAGTTTTCCTGGATGCAGCGGCGGCCACAGCCGTGGTAGTCCAAGAAATAGCAGTAGTAGCAGTAGTAGTAGTAGCAGCAGCGGTAGCAGTAGTAATAGCAGTTGAAGAAGAAGTAGTAGTAGTAGCAGTAGCAGTAGCAGTAGCAGTAGCAGTAGCAGTAGTAGTAGTAGTAGTAGTAGTAGTAGTAGTAGTAGTAGTAGTAGTAGTAGTAGTAGTCGTGGTGGTGGCGGTGGTTGTGGTTGTGGTTGTGGTTGTGGTTGTAGTGGTAGTGGTAGTGGTGGTCGTGGTGGTGGTGGTGGTGGTGGTGGTAGTGGTAGCAGTAGCAGCAGCAGCAGCAGCAGCAGCAGGAGCAGCAGCAGCAGTGGTAGAAATACTGGCAGCAGCATGCAGCAGTAGCAGTTCCTGAACCCTCGAAAACATCTACGTAAACCCGGGGAGTGGGGGCTTTGATTCAATTCAATGACAGCAGCAGCAGCCGGAAATACTGATAGTAGTAGTAGTAGTAGTCGTCGTCGTCGTCGTCGTCGTGGTCGTGGTGGGTGGTGGTGGTAGTCTTTGCAGTAGAAGTCGTGGTCGTGGTGGTAGTAGTAGAACGTCGTCGTGCTGTCTTGGGAGTCGTATCAGTGGTCCTTGGTCCCTGTACTGCTCGCCGTAGCAATAGCAGTAGCCAGAGTGTCAGTAGCTATGGGTGGTAGTCGTAGGAATGTGCTTCCGATTCGTGAAACGGTATTGAATACTTGTAGCAGCACCAGTCAGGTGGCTCCTCGGCTTGAACGGTGACGGAAGTTTCATGCCCACCTCCCCACACAGGCTTGCTGCTGTCATCCATGAGCCTTCCAGGTAGCGTTAGCTTAGGCTGACAGGATTGAGAGTGCGAGCAAGTGGCTTGAAGCCTCGGAAAATGAGCTGTGTATAGCTGAACTGGCTGCAAACTTGCGAGCGCAGGAGTTGCAAGACGTCCGTTAGTCCAGTTTAGCTTGATGCCCAGATCAGGTCGCAAAGAACTCAATGCTGGACTCTGGACATTCAAAAACCGCGCACAAGCTGCAACATGCCATTGAAAACGGCCGGGACGGTTCAGTCGGCACCTGCCCATGTGGAAGAAGTGATCTCCACCGGTCGTTGGCTGGAACATCACCTGCAAGTCCGGTCGCTGCCAAAGCCATGCCAGAAGCTTGGCCGTCTGTCTGCCTATCTGCCTATCCCCTGGGGCATGCAACTTCAAGCTTCTCAATTTGTCAGAAGGCTCTGCCGAACAGTTCGAAATTGGCACGAGATCAGACTACATGCTGCCCTGTGCCGCTTCAGAGCGACTACCACATGTACAGGTCTCCCTCTGTCTGTCGCTCTATCCTCCAGGTGGTGGCAGGTAGGCGGAGCAGAATTGGGAGACGGTATGGTCGCGCTATCTGCATGCGCATTTTGCTGTTGCCAATGCTTTTGCCATCTTTTATCCTACTACTAGAAACTTTACTCTGTTTCTCTGTTTGTTTTAGCACTGGCGTTGCCGTGGATGTGCTTCTGTGCGCTGTTTACTGACTCTGGTCGTTGACGTGGCATGTGTGGCTCGTGGAGGGCTTGCCGCTGCTCTGCTCTGGTTGTTGGGGCTGGTGAAGTTGGTGCTGTTTCGACACGCACACTCGCTGACGCAGGCACGGCTTCGAGGTCCCACTGCTACCGTTAGTTGGTGCTGTTTAAAGCGTTGGCAGTGGTCATGGAGCTCCTGCACTGCAACTAATCCGGTCGTGGTGGATGTTCGTCGTTGCACACGACTATTTCCTGGTGATGCTATCGTGATTGCTATGGTCGTCGCGTTAGTTTTAGGCTTTGTAGAGTTTGTTGCTGCTGATGTTGGTTTTAGGTTGCTTGTCAACGGTGTTCTCCGTGCTGTTGCAGTGCTTGTCGTTGTCGTTGGTCGTCATGTTGGTGATATGGTTCATGCTGTCAACTTTGCTGAAGATTCCGAAAGGAACCGTATCACGATGGTTTTGGTGATGAGTATGACTATGACGGCACTAAGGGTAACAGTAGTGATGCTTATGTCAGTGTTGATGATTGTGTTGATGCTGATGCTGTCGCTGCTGATGATCGCATCTCGCTGTACTTCGTAGTTGCCGTCCCGGTGCACACCACTTCGTTGCTGGATTCGGAGTAGTATCGCTGGTTGTGGTCCAGAAACAAAGTTGTTGTCGCGGTGGTGGGCATCATACTGTTATGCGGATTTCGGGGGCCAGCCGGAGCCAAGAGTGCTACTTCCTTCGGCTCTAGCAGCTAGCACTGCGGCTCTATCCCTAAACGCCGGCCTTAGCCCCACATTGTAGGGCACAGAAGCGATTGCATTGAGTTGCTCTGGCGTCTTCAGGTAAGACCCACCAGGTGGCCTCGCCACTCTGAGCCTTTCCGGTCGAAGGTTTTGCCTTGGCTGCAGAGAAGCTCTAGTTCTTACACTGCTTACAGGTTCAATGCATAGAGCTGCTCTCGCTTTTGAGCTGGGCAAGCCCTTTGTCGTCTCTGCCCGGCGCTAGAGCCCTGCATGCCCTCAACAACTGAAGCAAGAAGCGGACGCACAACCCCAAGATTCACCAGGCTCTTGTCGTCACACCCCGCACTAGTCGCACAGAGCCTTGACGTCCCATATTCACCGCGATCGACCAGTGCAACATCGACCAAGGTGTAAACTTGAGGATGTAGGGACTCAGGTTTGGGGCTTGAAGAACAAGCGGATGGTGTCTTCCAACGAAGGCCCCCCAGCAGCACAAGGCCCAAGCCCAAACGCCCTGAAAGCCGAAATCCATAAAGCCATAATCCCATCAATACCAGTAAGCACCCTAAGCCCTAAACCCACAGACCTATAAAGGCTACAGCACACCGGAGCCCGAAACCCGTAGAGCCTTAGATGAGATCTTGACGAGAAAGACACGGCTGCTGCCCGAAGCAGCAGACATGTAATACCGCTCAAAAAATGCACCGACAATGATATGGGAGTTTCCGAAAATAGGGGACCCTAATGTGCCACACTAAATAGTAGGATCCCTCTTACAAGGACCGCAAAATAAGGTATCCCCCAATTTTCGGAAACTCCCATATGATACTAAATACTGACAGCGCCCCCCCTCTGTCTCAGTCGGAAGGCCAGGGCTGCCTCGGGCGTGGGAGGATTGAGGTACGTCCAGGCATAGTTGTCCCAAAGCCTGCGAAGAAAGGGACTTCGAGGGTTTTGGGTGCTTTTGCTTCAGGGTTTCCGAAACTTCCGGGTGGTTAAAGGGCCTTTCTCCATCTGCCGAAAGCCACCCTTGGTAGGGTTCAGGCTCGAGGGCTTCATCTGAAGACTGGGGCTCTTGAAGGCCCCGGAGGAGTTCTCAAATATGGGGAGTTTCCGAACCGTATTTGGGGGTCCTTATAATAAGAATCCTACTTTTTAGGGTACTATATTAGGGTCCCCTATGTTTGGAAATCCCTTATCTAATCTGCGGGGTTCGAGAGTTGGGGGCCGTGGTGGTGTCTCTAACTTCCGAAACTTGCCTGTCCGTCGTCTGAGTTTTCTGTATGACTCCTGGGTCCTAGATCTGCGCAGCTCGAGAAATCGCCGGTACGAAATATGCAATGCACCGAACGCGAACAGCATTTCCATGCGGAAAAAAATATGGAAAATCCGTATATACCCTTGTTCATGGTCTGCCAAGCTGCAGGCCATATCCGGCAGAAGACGCGAAGAACGGCACCACCGCTTCGAGGTTGAACTGTATGAGGGAGATGGGGGCCTGCTTTCAAGAGGCGAGATTCACAATCTTCCGGAATAGAAGTCTAGGCTACAGCCTGGGATGGAGAGGGCCCATTTGCCCTTGCGCTCGGGATGTTTGCAAAAGCCCCAAACAGCTGACCGCTGGTTTGAAATTGACCCAAGCTAGCCAAGGCACATGCTTGTAGTTGATGAGGCCGTTCTGGAAGGACCCACCTCTGCCAGTGTTTTTTCCGCACTCACGCTCGGACAAGCCTGCCAAGGTCTCTAACGACAGCAAAGTCGGTTGAGACATGAGATGCCTGAGTGGTCTTGTGAAGTACAGGAAAAGGTTGAACAGAACCTGTCAACCATAGCGAATACTTCAATGAGGTAGAACAAGTTTCTGCGGACGGCTTCAAGCTTCTACCGCATTTCATCTATCGGCCCTCTATGATGAAAGATCTTGATTCATACATACATCCATACATGCATGCGTACATACAGAGAGAGAGAGAGAGAGAGACACACACTCACACTCACACTCACACTCACACTCACACACTCACACACTCACACACTCACACACTCACACACTCACACACTCACACACTCACACACTCACACACTCACACACTCACACACTCACACACTCACACACTCACACTCACACACACTCACACTCACACTCACACTCACACACCACCCACACACACACACACACACACACACACACACACACACACACACACACACACACACACACACACACACACACACACACACACACACACACACACACACACACACACACACACACACACACACACACACACACACACACACACACACACACACACACACACACACACACACACACACACACACACACACACACACACACACACACACACACACACACACACACACACACACACACACACACACACACACACACACACACACACACACACACACACACACACACACAACACACACACACACACACACACACACACACACACACACACACACACAACACACACACACACACACACACACACACACACACACACACACAACACACACACACACACACACACACACACACACACACACACACACACACACACACACACACACACACACACACACACACACACACACACACACACACACACACACAACACACACAACACACACAACACACACAACACACAACACACACACACACACACACACACACACACACACACACACACACACACACACACACACACACACACACACACACAACACACACACCACACACACAAACACACACACAACACACACACACACACACACACACACACACACACACACACACACACACACACACACACACACACACACACACACACACACACACACACACACACACACACACACACACACACACACACACACACACACACCACACACACACACACACACACACACACACACACACACACAGCACACACACACACACACACACACACACACACCACACACACACACACACACACACACACACACACACACACACACACACACCCACACACACACACCACACACACACACACACACACACACAGACACACACAGACACACACAGACACACACAGACACACACACACAGACACACACAGACACACACAGACACACACACAGACACACACACACACAGACACACACAGACACACACAGACACACACAGACACACACACAGACACACACAGACACACACAGACACACACAGACACACACAGACACACACAGACACACACAGACACACACAGACACACACAGACACACACAGACACACACAGACACACACAGACACACAGACACAGACACAGACACAGACAGAGACAGAGACAGAGACAGAGACAGAGACAGATAGAGACAGACAGCGAGAGCGGGAGGCACACAGAGGAGGGAGAGATAGACAACAAGCAAGAAGAATCCGACGAAGCCAAAGTAGTGTCGAGTAGGCTGAGTAGGCTGACAGGAAGAAGTCCAGCTCAGATATACCATGGATCAGCACTTGGACAGAGAAACTACTGCTCGAGAAGGGAGCAGTCTCAGAAAAGAACCAGGCCATCGAGATCTGCAGCTGCCTCCATAGAGGCCCTCCCCCGCCGGGCCGGACCAGGACTGCCGGACTTCGTAGGATGCTTGGCCTTGGGTCACAGCTTGGCCGTGGAGTTTGTTAAAGGGGAAAAGGAGGGACCCTTAATGGGGACCCCTACCCTATAATGGGCGAAAAACTGGGTGTATAATCGCTATATTAAGGGTATATACCTAGGGGTCCTTATTAAGGGTCCCTCCTTTTACCCTTGGAGTTTGGGATCCTGCGTCAAGGGCCTGCCTAAGGTTGAGGCCTCGGGGTCAAGGGTTCCGTAAATCCTAAAAAGACGAGCTTGATGCAAATCCTAGGATTTACGTCTAGCTCGTCTTTGTGCTTGGGGGCCAAGATGCCGAGATCCGTCACCGTCTTGAAGCTGTGGCCAGCCTCACTGAGGATCACCTTTCCAGAGGAGGCGTCCGCAAAGCTGCCTCAAGCGTTTGGATTCCGGGTTTCGCGATTTGGGAGTTTCAGCAAGCGTATTTCGGGGGCGCAAGTTCAATTTTGGATGATTCGCGTGGGATCCCCGAAGACAAAGGGGTTCCGTACTCCTCTCAGACAACCCAAGTCATGTGATTGCGGAGCGTTGGGAGTTCTGTGTCCAGAATCTGCAGAGCCGCCGCTGCCCGAAGTCTTGGAGAAGGTCAAGGACACCTCTTTGGTGGTCACGGTGACATCCTTCCATTCCGAATTGTTTCTCCCTCTTCCGGGAATTCAGCAGTAAGCTTCAGGGATTCACGAGATTCAAAGGTATCTGCAAGTCCGAATAAAACTTCACGGTCTTATGGCAGCTACTACAGAACAGTGCCGACGGCTGAGTTAGCGCCCAGAGTGTGACGACATATGTCTGTGGCACCAACACTCTGAGAAGGATGCTCGCCCAAGTAGGTCAGTACGGCACACTTTGTTTCGCACCAAAAAGGACACGCCCCGGCTTCCCTCATTGCTTTACACGGCCTCTGAGATCCAGGGTGTTTGGCACCAAGTCGGTTCTCAAGTTGCGACAGAATGCCACCGATGCGTCGGCATTCTTTAACGTACGTAGGGATTCACACGGAGGGGAGGGTAGGTATTGCCGGTACTCGCTAACAAGAAAAAGAAGCTCACATTCTGATATGAATATGAAGCTCTCAGATCTGAAAAACTGTAGCAGGCTCTCTTCTGCTTCTTCTTTGCGAGAGCCTTGTGTCGGCTAAACAGAGACTGTGTCATGCCCTTTCCCCTTCTGTCCGTGGATTTATGAATCCATGTATGTCGCGGTCGGAAGATCGCGGCTTGAAGTTCGAAGGTCCAGAAGCAAAGCTGAAGCTTAAACAAGCAACTTAATGTAGAGCATGATTTTTCTGATTACTGCATGAACCTTGGAGAACTACCAGAAGTCCTCGTCTGTCTCAGTCACCTGGGCTCGGAACCCCGTTTGCGGTTCGAGTTCAACCCACAGGGGGCCCTGAATATTTCGAGTTGGGTTATAATCACATACGGACTGGGGATACCATCACTAACCATTCAGACCCCGTTTCGAAAGCACAGAAAGTCAAGCTTCCACCGAACTCAAAGGGCAGTGGAATAGTCACCATATATACATATAAATGTGTGTGTACCAATGCAGAAATAACAGCAACCATGATCATGATACTGGTTACTAGCCATGCTGATGTCAAAACTCGTCTGCAGCTGTGGAGCCTTATGCCACACCTCGGGCCAACTCTGCCGAGCAATCAGAGACTGCCGTCCTTTTGGGTGCCAGGCGCCACGAAAAGAGCTCAGGGTCAAACTCTTCTTTTCGGGTATAGGATATCGGGTCCTGGTGACGTGCTGCTGTCGAGAAGCTCGCGGTTAATACGCTCTTAAAATCCTAGTTCGGGTTGTCCTACAATTGACGCTGGTTCTAACTTACTTACTAAGCCACAGAGAGAGCTCAGGGTTCAATGCTCCCAGTGCTCTGTACACCTTGATTTGTAGAGGCGATCGTGACGTAAGACGTCGTGGACTACTTCTCAGGACTCACGGCGACCTTGTCGAGTGTCTGCTTTGCAAGCAGACAGGAGTTGGGGTTCCAGGATTTCGACTCGCACACTCGCAGGCACGGGTTCAGGTATCGGTGCCTTCCAGTTTAGCTCTACTAGTAGCTGCTTCGGGAGTAAAGCAAGGCACTTAGATTGACTGAGCAAAAATCGTGAAATTACTTTCAATCCAAGGGTGCCACAGGCCCTGTTAGGTTCTTCGGATTCTGGGCTACCTCACAAGCGCGGCCGGCACATCCCACCACAGGGGCCTAACGAGTTTCAAACAAACGGGGTTCCGAGGTCTTAGTTATCCTGATCTCTATCCTGAACTCACAAGTGCAACGATGTCGCCGTGCTTCCAACTACTGAGCCTTCAATGTTCACCCGAAGCCCTCATTGCTGCTTCAGCTCCCTCAGATCCATGAAGCAAAACCTCCAGTCTAAACTCCTGGACCCTGATACTGGGTTCTTTCTGAGGATCCCAGGCATAGACAACCCTTGCGCGGTTCCGGCCTCTGGATTTGGCCGCTTGGTTGGGCCAGCGAGTGATTCGGATGATGTTCGAGTCGCACACCTCCAACAACACGCTTTTCGAAACCAGGCCTGCTGGATTCAATTAAGTACAGTCCTCAGGCTTCTTGCTGAGGATCTGCAAAAGCATGGTCAGCAGCCCGCCGCTCTAAACAAGCCCTAAGCCCTCAAAGCCATTTAGCCTTCTTGCAACAAAAGCCCCAGATCTCAAAACCCCGCCGGTCCTTGCTACTTCTGTTCAAGAAACCTCCGCCTCAATGGTATAGTATACTTGTGAAAAGCAGCGCTAGCAAAGTATATTGGTAATCAGTGCGGTAAGCCTCAGTGGTAAGCCTCAGAAAGCCGTCTACGGAAGAAGCACTGCTAAGTATTCCGACCTGCATCTATCTTAACTTAACCTGACAGAACCTACCTTTTTGTAAGGTCCTTGTAAATTCCATATCAGGGTTTGTACGAAGAACCTACAAAAAATTAGATTTTGGTGAGTTGAGGCATGCATCTATCGTAGGGGCCTCAATAAGTAGAATAGGGTTTGGGCTATATTAAACTGTAATTTTAATAAGGGCCCCCACTTCCCCCCAAAAAAGACCCTATTAAACTTATCAAAGCGCCTACATTAGACGAAGGCCCTCGGCTGCCTGGATCTCACCTAGGTCGCCCAGAGGGACGGTAGCCGGCGGCCCGGCAAGAGCCCGCAGAAGCAACCTCAGGTCTATCTTCGCAGTAGGGATCGGATGTGTATAAGGGGCTTAGAAGTTTTGGAAAGGATGAAAAAAACGGTTTTGGGGGAGCTCCAGGGGTAGGGTTCTACTCCAGGGCTCTCTTTTCGGGGACCCTAATCAAGTACCCTAAGTAGTAGGATCCTTATTACAAGGATCCCAAGATATGGTACCCCTGATTCCCCGAAACTTCCATACGGGCTCGGCTTCGGATGCTCTGGGACGGGACACTGCAAGAGCCTTTCGTGCGCCTGTGGGGGTTCTGGCTTTTGGGCTCTCGGATCAAATCTGTCCGACATCAGGGATTAGGGACTTCGGACTCTTGTATGCCTTGCTTTGGGTTCAACATGGGACCAAGAGCTTGCCGGTTCACCCTGCCAGTCAGGGAAGATGGGAAGGCGTTGACGATAGCCTTTCATCAGGTTTTGCGCCGTCTTGAGCTGAGGGTGCCTCAAGAATAGGTCACAATTAGGGTTTGGGGCTAGCAGTTAGCAGTTGGGAATCATCTTGGGCTCTCGCACTTACGGAGGTACAGGAGCAGGGCTCTGGAGTTTGCTCGTTCCGGGCACAGACAGCTTGCAATAATGGCGCCTGTACTTGGGGGTCACCAGTCGTGGCGCCCGCGCCCCTTCTTTAACGAATCTCCCAAGACTCTCCAAGACAGTCCCAGGAACCTCAAGAGCAGCCATGCTCGGCAGAACCGCATTTTCGTGGCTCCAAGACTGCGCAGCGTCCCGTCGCGGCTTGGACCATGGAAGCTGCGGGAAGGTGCGGCTGGATATCTGGAGCCACAGAGTTGGAAAACATGTGGGTTTAGGATTTAAGAGCCTAAACCACCGACATGACCCTAAACGTTCATCGGGTAGTGATTTCGGGTGATGTGCAGCTAAATACTTGAATACTGTAAATCCGAAAGCGGAAGGATTCGGATTTCCGACTTGCTTTTTATGCTGCAGAGAAACAACCTTCGTGCTC
Organism: Symbiodinium sp. CCMP2592; assembly: GCA_905221615.1. Lineage (NCBI taxonomy): Eukaryota > Dinophyceae > Suessiales > Symbiodiniaceae > Symbiodinium > Symbiodinium sp. CCMP2592. The sequence continues at coordinate 1,342,397 of CAJNDT010006169.1, read as the reverse complement.
TACGCTCAGCGTCAACAACGACAGGAAGTATACCCGGGCCATTCCCGGCATCCTAGACGAACAATGCTGTGGCAACGTTGCCCCAACCGTATAGTATGATTCAATAACGGTCTTCCAAATTAACAAGGACGGCAAGATGCTGCTGGCAAAAACTCCCTGCCTTGAGTCGAGTGATGAGGAAGTGGATGGATCGCCTCAGCGGCTTCGGATCACCTGCGGCCCCTGCAACTCTTCGAACGCCTTGAGACTCTGCTATTTATCCGGGGCCGAAGGCTACGAGCAGCAGCACAGTGCAATGATACCGCAACGCAACCCAAACCATAGATGCGACAGAGAACACAAGACTTCACACTTGCAAGCAAAGCGACGACCGTCAACCCTGAACTTCAAGAGGGGTACAAAACAAGCGTCAGAACCCTCAAGAGAACACGATACAGTAACGTCTCAAAAATTTGGAGTCCTACTCAAAAACACACCCTGGCACCCCAAAAAACTTTCGGAAACACAACTACCTACACTATTTTGGGGCTCCTTACTATAACTATAACTCTAGTATAATGGGCCCCAAAACGCTATTGTAATTGGGCTTGGGCGACTCCGGGAGCTCGCTGCGTTTCTTCCAGAGCTCCGGCCCCCCGAGTGCATCCATGGCCATCGTCCTCAAAAAGGGCCAAAAAGGCGCTTTTTGGAGAGGGCCGTTTGGTCTGTTTTCTTTTCGGCTTGGATGGGGGTGCAGACACCCCCAACGGGCGCCTGTAGTGAAAAGTTAAGAAAGGCTTGAACCACGGTCAAATTCGGCTGCCCCGGCGGTTTGTGGACTTGTCTGTTGCTGCTATCTCCTGCTAACCGTGATCTCGGAGTTTCCTGCTTTTCGAGGTTTCCGAGGATGTTCTTGCTCAATCGGCATCCGCTGCTTCCTCCCGAGGTCCAAAAGCCATCTTAATTACGGGACCCAGGCTTCGGTGCACAGTGATAATTGAAACAAGAGAGATGTCAGGGATTTGGGGATTTAGGCTGTAGGGCTTCCGGATTAAGGTCTCCTGGGATTTGGAAATGCCGTCCGCATGGCACCTTCAATGTGTGATATGTGTGATTTTGTTTCAACCTGCAGCTGTAAGTTGAGGCGATGCGAAAGCTGAGCCCTACATCCACCCACCCTAGACCCTCAATCCTGAACGCTCGACCCCTGCGTGGCTTTTCACCTTAAGGGCTCTGACTCAATCGCCCAAAGGTCGATTTCAGGTAGGATGCAGGGTTCCTTCCGCTACTCCAATGCCGACAACCAAAAAGAGGCCGAACTCCATTCCCGAAGCCCTACCCCGACAAACTCGAAAGAGTTTGTTTGGGGTGACCTGAAAACAGTTCAGACCCAAAGTTTCAGTTCACTGAACCCTACAACCCTGGACCCTGAACACCATTAGCAATAAAACCCTGAAGGCTAAAACACGAACTCCTAATACCTGAATCCGATGCGCCGAGCCAAACACACCCCTGCAGACCACGCCACCCAAGCATGGAAAAGGCGGTCTGCAGGTCCTTTCTTCAGAAAGATTGGGGTACAGGGTTTTCGCTCTCAACGGATTCGGGTTTGGGGCTTGAGGGCTTCAAGCTGCGCACAACCTGCACAGCTTCAGGGCTGTCGAGGGCATGAGAAAGTTTGGCGCAGCTTTTAGCAGGGCTTCATTTCATACCGCACTGAGAGATGACTTAGCTTTCGCGGGGTTTGGGCTTTCCTATTCCTTGTTGCTCACCACGGACGATTCGATCGCCCGAGACTCGGCCAGCGGTGCAAGTGCACCGCAACGTGCCCTCAAACACATGGTTGACCTTTGGGAACGAAGCCTCCGAATACGATTCTCGAGTAGGATCCTGTTTACAAGCGTAGATCTAAACAGTGAAAGATCGCCTAGCAGTCCAAGCCTTAAAAAGCAAAGAGCCGTCCAAGGAGCGCAAGACCACCCCAGACTCATGACTCCAGGAGGCGGAGACGTGTGGGAATGCGACGGCAACATGTTTTGTAGGCGCAAGACGAAGCGTATTCAAACTACGCACCGCGGTGGCGGTGCGTTGGGCAATTTCGTGCTTGAGGCCGTGGCGTGAAGACATGCGCGCCTCGAAACACGCCGTCCCGGCACGGGCGGGAACACGATTTCGAACTTCGCTCCGAAACTCTAACTTAAGAACCAAGGAGTACGAGGTTGGACATAGCTCTTTTTCCAAGTGAGGGTGATGCTCCCCGTATGTAAGCATGGCTTCGCTCCTCGCAAAGGTGCTTTTTGCCCTCGAACTAGGTTCTCTGGAGGAGATAGGGTTCGAGAAGTTTTCTCGCCCGCGAGTGCGATTGGCTAGACCAAAATTTACGATTTGCATTTACCCATTGCAAGAATCTCAATAATTCAGGCTTTATCGTTCGCTGTTAGCCATTCATGCTATCTTCAAAACAGGGAAGTATGTGAAAGCAAAAAGAAATCAAGGAACTCGATGGGATTATGGAAATTATTATCAGTCTTTTTGTCTCTCTCTCCCTCTCTCTCTCTGTCTCTGAGTTGCTACGACGGCTCCTTGCTCTTCAAGACCTTGCTGCCCTCGTTGGCCGCCTCGAGCATGCGGGAGGCCACCAGATGGAGCAGCCTTAAGTGCCACAGATTTCGCTTTCGTGTAAGGGTTACCTACAAGGATTTCCATAAGGGTCCCTACAAGGGTGCTTTGAAGGGTTCCTTCAAGGGTCATTTAGAAGAGCCAGTCTTTGCGGGCTGAAACCCGCGACATGCCCCTTTGAGGGTCCCAAGACACGAATCCGCCCCACCCCCGCGCCCGCCCCATTGTAAACGATACAGGGCCCAGACAGGCTGAGGATGAAATCAAGGATGGAGTGCTGTTGCCGGGGGGCACGGAGCTTTGCACAAAACGAGATTTCTCCCTCTCTCTCTCTCTGCATATACTTGCATACATATGCATACACATTTGTGTATGTGTAAATACATATATACCTCTTCAAGTGTATCTTCGATGGAAGCAAAGAATCCATCCACTATGGGAAGTCTGGCTTTGGCTCCATTATCGTTTAGATTTTTCTGTTAAACGACCCTTTTCCGTCTGCAAGCTCCGGGAAGCAGATTTTCAACTGGGCGCAGAGGTTTAGAGCTCGGGGGTTAAGGTCAACTATAGTATGAATAAATTAAGGACCCTGTAGGATATAATATGAGTCCTCGAACAAGCTTCTATCGTATGCAAGCACGAGCATACGCAGGCTCTTGAGGCTAAGGGCTCAACTATGAGGCTACACAGATGGCAATCACAAAGCCAACGCTGTTGCTTCCATGGAAACCACATCCCAAACCCGAAACTCTACACCCATGTGCTATGCGCAGCTCTGAGGGCCTGGGTCCCCTGGGCCTTCTGCAATGGTGTCCCCTTGCCCTGGTTTCCATACCCCTGCCTGTTCTGTCTATCCGAGTTCAGCTATGTCAGCTTAGTTAGATGGGGCTCAGACTTGGATGCAAATACTCACACCATACATATATATGTATGTTTCTACATATATCTACATACTCTCTCTTTGCATTTGTTACTCTCTGGTTTCAAAGGCTCGCGCATCTCAGCCTAGCGGCGTCGGATCTTGCTTGTCGTGGGCATAGGGGCAGTCCCTGCGACATGACATTTAGGATTCAAGGCTTCAGGTGAGGCTTCAAGCTTCTGAAAGCTAAAGCCCTAATTCTAAACCATAAGTGCAAAAACCCCAAGCCTATTAAAAGGCTACAGCCCCCTAGTGGCAAGCCTTGATTCCTACACGAAGGGCAGAAGCCAAGCTCTGCACACTCCACAAAGTATCGACATACATACATGAACACCTATAGCCTCGCATCACATCTACAGCCTGCACACCTACATACTTACATGCATGCATGCATGCAAGCTTTTGTATGTGTACATAATATATATATATATATATATATATATGTGTATACACATATTTATGCCTATGTCTGTCTATATACGTTTGGTATAAACAGGTAAATATATGTATATGTGGGTATGTGTGTCTACGTATTTCCAGACTTGTAACCAAGCATGCCTGTTTGCATTGATCGACTAGATGAGGTTAACCTGGATTGCGTTTTAATGGATTTAGGTTTGGCTAGATTTGTGGTTTTAGTTTGAGTCAACTTTTGAATGTAGACGTAGACTAGACTAGGCTAGAGTAGCTGAGACTGGATTATACAAACTTCCCGACTCTTGACACTCCGGGGAGAGGTCTAGAAAGCCTCTTTAAGCCCCCCGTTTTGTCCAACGCTCCCTTGCCACCACTGGTAGTCAATTCTGCTCAGGCTCTGAGAATTAACCCGCGAACCGGGTGTCTGCATCGAAAATCCTCGTGAGCCCGACCGCCCAACGGAAGCGCAATCTGAGATGTTGGCTTCGCTCGGCAGCTGTGGCTGGTGGCCAAAGACCAGCATGGCAACATCGAGGTTGCCAAGGCCTCCCACGCGCTTCCGAAAGCTTTGCGAGGATCCCGGAACGAGGAACAGTTGTTAATCGCGGGCTGCCGTGGGCTATGAGTTTTTTGTGAGGACCTGGGTTCTAACTGCTTCCAGGGTATAGGCGAATCAACAAGGCTTTCTGCAGGACCTAGTTAAAGGGTGCGGAGCACTGGATCTCAAGTCCGTGAGGACAGCTCCACATAACATCAGAGATTCCATAGAAAAGGAGGGGGGAGGGGAGAATTGGTATATACATACATATGTATATGTTTACTCATCAACACATGAATAAACAACCATACATATATACACATGCATATGTAGATGTAGATGTGTAGATGTATAGGTACATGTATACGTGTGCGTATCATATTTGTATGTATGTATGTATGTATATATATATATATATATATATATATATATGTGTGCAAGATGTCTCTCTGCGTGCGCATATATGTTCAGACATACAGAAAGCGTCGCACAGGAGGCCTGCTCCAGAAAGAGCCGCAACGTACATCAATCCATCCATCCGTCTGTCTGTCCGTCCATCCATGGCATGCACGGGTGCATACACATATGTATATACTGTATATATATATATATATATATATATCTATACACACACAGATGCATGTATGGTTGTATGTAGCTATGTGAGCATATATATATATATATATGTATGTATGTGTGTATGCATGTATGTATTGTATGGTACCCCCCCCCCCCCCCACCCATGTACCCATGCCTTTCTTCAAAATCCCAGTTTGCGGAAGGTGTGGGTCCGCGGGATCCCCTTCGTCCCCCAGCATTTCTCCTAAATCTCAGGTTCAGGATGGCGTGGGAGTTTGGGATTGGGGGCAGTGCCTGCAGATTGTACTTTATTATTTCATGTCATTGGCGGGTTCCCTCCAAAATAGCCCCGAATCATCCGAATCATTTTGATTCGGTCCCGGCGTTGGATCCAAGATCCAAGATTGCCCAGAGGTCTTGCGCGGGCAATCTTGGATCCGATACTCATCCGAATAATTTTGATTCGGGCCCGGGCCCGGATCCAAGATCCAAGGTTGCCCAGGGGTCTTGCCAGGGAATCTTCGATCCGGCGCTCACCCTTGGCAAGACCCCTGGGCCATCTTGGATCTTGGATCCGGGCCCGAATCAAAACGATTCGGAAATGATTCGGATGATTCGGATGAGGGTCGGATCCAGGATTGCCCGCGCAAGACCTCTGTGCAGTCTTGGATCTTGGATGCGGGCCCGAATCAAAAAAATGATTCGGATGATTCGGTTTCCCTCCTTCTTGTTCGGCATGTGTACTGTCTTGACAGTTATAACATCTGGTTTGTCATGAAGTATGCCAGTCATTCTTCAGTCAATACTGTGTTTGTTGCTTCAGGAGATGTAAGTCCAGCACGATTCTGAGTACCGTTTTTATCATTTACACGTACGTTAGCGTAATCCTCCATGATTTAGCCCATTGGACAGTAATCTGTTCAATCAACTTCATCGTCATTGCAGTTATCCTACCGTCAACACCAAATTGCACATCTTATGTTCTAGACTTATTTCCCGGCTCCCCTTCGCCTTCTATTGTCATGTTGGTTATATGCAATGTCTGGTCTTTTGTGAAGTATGCCAGTCATTTACGTTACCATACAGCTGTGACTACCGTGATTCATCCCGTCATTTCTGTTTTACTGTTTGGACATGTAGACTAGCACAGCAATTCCATTCCAGCGGCGTCGTACAACTAGGAAAACTGAAGCTCATATTGATAGAACTGTTGATACCCTTGTGACGTGTGCAAAAATGTTGATGAAATTCAGTTGGCCTAACCACTAGTTTTATAGTTGGACGGATTGGCCGGATTCATTTGTTGGGCACACATATGACATATGTGCTCTTGCGATGTGATTACATATGCTGCTGCATGTTTTGTGAACATGTTCATGAAATTAATCCTTCCATGCTGTACAAGACTAGGCATGAATCTCTGCCTGAAGACGGTACTGTAAGAAGACCACTTAATTGTTCGTCTTCGTCCGTTACCGTGTACGGAACTTGACGTACCGTCTACTCTTGTCTAGGACTGAAGCCTTTACTAAGGGAAATTTAGTGTTATATGGAAAATGTATTGGCTTCGCTTACACTTTTCTAAAGGTACATGTATAACGTGTGTTGCTTCATGCTTGGATGGGGGGTGTCTCTAGGTGGTGCACTTTCATTTTTGTACGTCTTTAACTGCTGCATACAGTAAAGAGCACTACCCAGTACCGTCACCACAAAACTCTGACATACAGGAGTCTTTACTGGTCATCATGCATTAGGTGCGAGACATGTAAAGGACTCTGTAAGAACACAAGCTCCAGCTCGATAGGATGGACATGATTCAGATGATGCATAGGCTAAAGATGACCTAAGCTCAGAATAAACATGTAAACCTTACAGTTCATATCAATACAAGACTGCGACAACAACACACTTATCTGGTCAGTACCAATAACAATGTAGCTTAATCGAAGAGGAGTAGAATGGAGTAGAAAGTTCAATACGCAGCCAAAACATGTTGAATTATCGTCGGTCTTCGCCTCTTTCAGCTGGCTTCTAGGAACAAATATGTCGGCAGAATAAGCCATAATTTTACTGAGATGTTTTGCGTATGTTGGCAAATCGTGCAAGCACAGGTGCAAATGTTCGAAAAGTAACAGCTCGTAGGCTTATACTTTATCAAAATGTGAATAAACGTAGGATTCAACAACCAATACATTTACTTTTACAGGTCGGGCAAGTATAAAACAGGGTGAACAATAGCCACGGGACTAGCGTACCCAGGAAAGTTGTTTTTTCAGACATACCAAGACAGGGGGAAAGAAAGAGTGTTGGCTGGGTTACGTACCTAGGAAAGTTTTTATTCAGACATAGTAAGACAAGTGGAAATAAAGGGTGTTAGCTGGGTTGGTATTACTGAACCAACCAGAACGGTGGGTATTACCATAGTAGTAAAGACACTGGTCACAGGAAGAGCATCATTGGTAGCTTTAACAGTGAAACTACACTTGGCGCTGGCATAGAAGAACATATTAGTAGTTTGGTCTACTTCCCATATAACCAAGAACAGTGGAGATTGGAAAGGTTTGTATTGCCACGACGACGATCCCGCACAGTTCAAGCGCAAAACGTGGGTACATGAGGTGGGTAGCATATATATATATATATATGTATATATTCATGTATAGACACACACACACACACACACACATCCAGGCGTGTATCTGCGTGGGTGGGTGCCTTCCCCTATCATCATGATGAGGGGTGTGGGGAGGAAGAAAAAAAGAGACCGACAAACAGAGAGGCAGGAAAACACATCTCTCTCTCTCTCTCTGCAAGGAAACACATGTGTATGCACATTTCATCATAATTTCGGCCCGCAGAGCTCTGCAGCCCCACAAGTCAAACAGCGACATGAAGAGCCCCTGCCTGACAAACCTCGAGGCAGACCCAGCAAAGGCTTGCCTTCGACTCCACTCAAGAGCTGTGGCTTTGGGTTTCCGGGCAGTTGCATCATTCAGGCAAATGCGAATCAAAGCCTTTGGGGGATGGACCCAATCCGCACCCGCGTGTTTTATTCTTGCAAGCATCTCGCAGTGTAAGGTTAACGCTTCAGCAACTTTGCAACTTCCCAACAGCCTTCTAGGCCTTCTGAAGCAGCAGAGCATCCGAAACTCGAGGAGGGAAGGCACGGATCACGGCGTAGTAATCACTTTATCCAGTCAACTAGCTTTTGCAGTATTCCGGAGTCCAGGTGATGAGGCCTTCGCAGAATGTTGAGAAAGCCGCTCCACTGCCACGCCTCCTACAACCCCAGGCCCGAAACGAGGCCTGCTCAGAGTCCTCCCGAAAAGACCCAAAACCCAAATCCATAAACCCGAAGCAAGGCCCTAAGCCCAAAACCCTAACCCCTAAGCCCAAGGCCTCAAGGCCCCTAAACCCCAAAGCCCCAAAACCCTCGAAACTCCTTCCGACGGACGCGAGGCTTCCGGCTGAGGCCTCCAGCACGTGGGACCAATGCAGCGCAAGAGTTCTCAGGTCTTTTCCAGTGACTTTCCGTGGATCGCTGCCTCGAAGGCTCCAGATTCCCCCCCCAACTTATCGTTTCTTTAAGGAACTTAGTTTAAGTTACCATAATAGGGTGCTGTAAGCGTTCCTTCAAGGGATCTATACGGTTGTTTTAAGGGTTAAGGAGTTTGCTTTAAGCAACCAGAGTCAGGAGCTATACTTCCTGATATGGCTTCCTTCTTATGATACTTTACATTAAACCAGGTGGTTTTAGGGTTGAGGGCTTAGAACCAGCACGTGAAACGGTGCCACTGTGTTCACGTACCCTCTCTACACATAAATGCATACATGCACGCTGAAATGTGTACCTGCACGTATCACTGTACACATGCATATGTGCTTGCACATCGGTATGATGAAGTTCCCATCCCCTCATGGATGCATGTTTCAGGTCAAAAGAACACCGCAAAGCTTTGTAAAGGCCGGCTTGATCACCAACGATGGGATGAATGCAGTGTTCGTGCCGACACATTGCCGTAGCCCTTAACAGAAGCGCCCATCAAGCGACAAGAGCACAAGGACCACGAAAGATCTTAATGGCTGAATGCTTACTCCAGGAAGCCTCAGAAAGTGTACACCTGACCCTCCATGCCGAACGTTCCACGCCTGAAGCCTTCAACTTCGAAAACCCAGTGCTCCTGAAGCCACGATACCCTTTTCAACCACCGACTCTGCACCTCAAGCCCTCAACTTCGAGTGGCTTCTCGGGGCGTGGAGTTGTTGTGGGCTCCCTAAAACCCAAGCATCAAAGGCCTGATTGCGGCTGGCAGTCGGTGAGCAGAAGGAACTTCTGCCTACACAGGAGACGACCCCATCACCCCAAGGCACTCATCGTTGGACTTCTTGGGCTCGCAGGGTTTTAGAGGTAACAGGCCTGGACCTAGCGAACGAAGCTCAGTAGGTGAGGTCCCTGCCGGATCTGTACGCTTTCGAAACCCGGACAAGGCTTTTTTCCCTCCTACTTGGCAAGGACAAAGCCCGCATTGCAGGGTACTTGGTTGAACAGTTGTCGGAGCAGAAATTTCAAGCCCTGGTTAGTAGGGGCGTAGGGTTTCGGTGACCAGGTGACGCAGGGGTTCAGGGTTTGCGGCTTTAGGATTGTAGCTTGTTGGATTGCAGGGTGTAGGATTGGAAATGATTTCCTGGTAGTAAATTTGAAGCGATTTTTCGAAAGAACATTTCGGCGCTCAATCTTGGTGCAGGTAGACTCGATAGACAAGGTCTTTCAGAATGTTACGCGCAGAGGCGCCTGATAAGATCCAACTCTACGCAACTACATTCTAAGAGTTACCCAACTGTTACAGACTGGGGGGCAGCACCCAGCCTGATCCAATAGTACTAGTAATAATCGCAGTAATAGCAATAGTACTAGCAGTCATCATCATGATCATACTAGTTAGAATAAGAATAACAGTCGCAGCATCGGGGCGAGGTGCCCAAGAGGTTGCTCAGCCAGGAGCCACTCCTTTCGCAACTTCTCCGCTTGGGTCCTCCGAAGAAGCTCTTGATCTAACACGGGGGCCGTAATCACTTAAATAGGGCTTTGTGGTGTAAAACTTATACTGTAGACTTTGAGGGTTTGAAATCACTTTAAGGACCTTAATCAGTAGAATAGGGTTCGACATGTTACACTAGAATGGGGTTTGGGGGTGTATTCCGCTAGACTGGGACTTGGGAATATCTTGCGCTAGAATGGAGTTTGGGGGCTCATTGCATTAGACTGGGATTTGGGGGTATGTTACATTATAGGTATGTGAAGACTTTAAGGGATAGTATTTTCAGTGGCTCATACAGGCTTGCAGACCCGGACGAGAGTTGTGGGATTAGTAGCACGATTTCCTGTGAACACTATGCTGCTTCTGCTTCGCTGTAGTTGGTCTCGACTTAAAGGCAATCTATGGCAGTTCAGAAGGCTTCCTGGCGCTCTCAGGGCCTTGCATTCTGCTTTGTTACAGTTTGTCAACGCAGACAAGGGGCCGAGGGAGTGCACAAAACAGAAGCACGGGCAACGCGTAAGCCCTAAACTTTGCTGCTTTACTATCTTGTACCAGCAGCAGTCCAATTCGAGAAGGTTGTTTCATCAGCTAACCAACCACCTTTTCCATGTTGCCTCACCTTCAGCGCATTCCAAGAAAAGCAGCGTCACAGCAACAGTAGGCACCAACAGACAACCAGTATTGGTTCTGTCAACCAGACTCGATACATGAACGGGTTCAAGACTCGGCATCATATGGTGACGCTGAGTGCAGGGAGACTCACGGGGTTCACGCCGTCCTGGCCATCTTGTCATTCCGCATGGCACGCAGCCGCTTTCTGCAAGCGCCAAAGCCCCGCCAAATCGCCTCAGGCTTCAACTGCTTTCGGGCGCTCATCGCAGGTGCCTGATATCTTGAGACCTGAAACCTTAGGCCTTAGGCCCCACATCCTGCAACCCATAAGGCCTCAATGTATGCGCAACAACGACTCCGAGTCATGAAGTTGCAGCTTTCTCCTGGCTTTAATAGACCCGAATCAGGCTGCACCTCCGCACAACTACCACCGCTCCGCAGATACCAGAAACCCTACAACAAAAGTATCGAGACCTTTGCAGCATCAACCCACTCAGAGTTGTTGACAGGGTTTAGTATAGATCATGGATCGGTGCAGCTGTGGGACATCGAATCGCTTCCGACGTCCATCACCTGCACCGCGAGACGTGAGTACTGTATTCTGAATCAAGCTGATCTCAGTGGCTGTGAGAAATCTTTCTAGATGGTAGGCGTTGAGAGTGTCTCCTAGCTTGCCAAGCAGGGAAGAACCTCCAAGCACTCTCCTAAATCCGCTATGTCCGAGACCCTATCATCGGTCCATGTAAGGAGTAATGTAGGAACATGATTAAGTAACCTTGGGCCTTTATTCGGGTTCTTTATATGAATCCTTGTCTTGGGGGTTATAGGCCCAGGGTTTCTTAATCAGGTTGCTACATGATCCTAGAATTCTGGGATCTAGTCCATATAGGAACCTGTCTTCAACTTAGGGTACCCCCCTTGGGGAGCCCGTATGTTGGTATCCAGGATCCAATGATTGTGGAGGGTGTATTTTGGGGTACTTTTTTTTGCATTGCAGCGTTAGACTCGGACTTGCCTACAATAAGGAGAAGACTCCTCAAAACCGTGTGCCGTCACATGGTCCAGTGTGTGTCGCGGCGGATTTGGTGTGCGTGTGTTGATGGGCTTTCTCGCGTGCTGGCATTCATGTCGTACATCTTTCAGGTGAGAAAATGCGGGTCCGTACATCTTCGTCAGGTGAGAAAATGCGGGTCCTACATGGCTTATTCCTGATGCTCTGAGAACTTTCTCCGGATTCTGCAAACTGAGCTCGCCGGCGGCACTTTCTGCATGGCTTCTGCTCTTATGTGTTGATGTGGGGTTGGTGGGACCTTCAGCTCATACCCCAAGACATACGCAGAAGATGCCAGGAATAGCCACCGTCGGCAGCCGGCTTTATGCAGCACAGGGCAAGGCAAACAGCTAAGGTCAGCTAGCAGGCTTTGCCACTCATGCGCTGCAACTTCTCTTGAGAAGATTCCACCCGGAACCCCAAAACCATCAACCCCTAAATCTCCAAACCCTGAAGAAGTAGATCCTAGTTGTTGCATGTGCTCATGGGGCTCTTGGAAAGGACCTTTGGAGAAGTATCCTTTGCCCCCCCCCCCGGTCGCGCTTCAAGCTGCTTATTAAAACCCGGGCTTTCAACATCAGAATAGGGTTCCGGAAGTTTTGGAGTAATGATTAGACCAGGGTCTTGGGGCATGTTATGCTAGACTATTGGTAAATAATCCGACCCCTCACCTATCGACGTTAACTTCCACATCGGCTAAGCTGTGATGTCAACTAACAAACTTGCCTAAGCAAGTCTGGTGTTCAACGTAAAAAGGGAGAACCTAGAAATCACAATGCCAAACCACCGCTGCATCTCAACCCGAAGGACCCCCTAGACCCTGACACCTTATACTAACTCCCAAACGGCCCTTCAAGCCACTGAAAGCTCTAACGCCCCAACACCCTCGCTCCCGCAGCTCCCCCACTCTCAGAAACAGGCCATATGGGAGTTTCCGAAAAAAGGGGACCCTAACCAAAATAGTAGGATCCTTCCTATAAGAACCCCAAAATCCGCTACCCCTAATTTTCGGAAACTCCCATATAATATAGGAGCCTAAACAATTACCAATACTATTTTTTGGGTTCCTCGGCATAAGTATAGTATGGTGGGCCATATCCGAACACCACTTTGGAGCTCTCCCGATCCACCGAGGCGCTCTCCGGAAAGAGCTGGAAATCTCGGGCCAATGCCAAAACCTGCCGGGGTTCGGTCTTCGGTAGCATAGGGGCCCTTAAGGATAAGAATAATATAAGAAAACCTTGGGCCTCTATTAGGGTTCTTTGTATGAGCCCTACTATTTTGAGGTTATAGGCCCAGGGTTTCTTAATCAGGTTGCTACATCAGGTAATGAAGACTTTAAGGGACTAGTACTTCGAATCACTATAGGTGCCTAAATCATTAGAATAGCGTTTTTGGCTTTGGGTTAGGTTCCACTGTGCGCACAATGCGTGTTACCTACAGTCTACGGAATCTGAAGTACAGGAGGGGTTTTGGGGTTTAGGGTTCAATATTACTAGCAGTTTCTGAAACCCTCCTCCTACTCCTACGCCTCTTTCGTCTGGTGTAAACGATACCCTGAAAGGAACGAGGAAGCCCATAGCCAAGAGCTCCAAAACTGGTTGAGGCCTTGCCAAGTATGCCAAAGCATACGTTGATGCTTGTTGGCATGGCTGCCTGTCTTTGTTGCTGTTGCTGAAACCTGGAACCCAGCATTCCGGAACACGGAAACCCAGTCGTCGTGGTAGGCACTTGCTTGGGCTTGCGGGTTGTTTCGGATTTGGGATTTGGGGCTTCGGGTTCGCTGTTCTGGCCTGGGCCGGGCTGCAACTAACCCTGAACCCCTAAATCCAGACCCTGAACCTCTAAACAGCACCGGCAAAGACCCAAGCCCTGAATCCTCTTTTGCACCCGTTCTGTCAATGCAGCCCGGGCACTGCCAGTGATTCGATTCGAAGAGCGTATCCTGCCCAAGCCCACTAGGCTTCGGCGAGTCCAGGCGTTTAGGGTAGTTAGACGTAGTTTTTTTCGTGTGATCCAGGGGTTTGGGGTTTAGCGTTTTGGTCAGTGCCACTGCTAGTATTGCTGCTGCGTTCAACAGTTTGCTCACAATTGAAAGTACGTGTGCCACCATGATTGTTTCTGTCACCGTCGGTTTATTAGGACTGTGAGAATGACCGACCTGGGTTGCATACTGATTTCGTTGGTGTTTTAAGCTGCATGTAGCAGGCTGGATCCCGAAGCCACCCAACATTGAGCTAAGAGTTGAGGCCTGGGTCTAATTATTGAAGCCCTACAGTACACGGGTTGGAGATTTTGCTAGGGCTTGGGTTTGGACTTGTCTTGTTGTTCGGAAAGCGGGGAGTTGCAACTCCACACTCAAAAGAGAGAAGCAACCTACAAACACTCAATGCTTCGGTGTGCACAACACCCCAGTGCCGTTGGTGAGTTTTTGACAGACTTGCGATACACATGGCCTGCTTTGAAGTTGAGTGCCCTTTCACTCACCACGCTTGCTCAATTGGAGGGATCCTGCGTTGTGCCTAAGGCAATGTCTAACCAGGCATTCTTCAGTGCAGCGGAGTGTGTGCATGAACACCTCTTGATAGCTGCCTGTAAACGGCTGCACGTAGGCTTTCAGTCAGTAATACTGTTGGATTTCAAAAGCCCTAAACCCTGAAAAACCCGAATTGCAAGGACACTTTGAGAACAAGGCCATTGATTCGCTAAGGCTTGCGAAATGTGTGCGATGTGCGAGGCCAGCTCCATGAAGGCCGCTCGCAAACCAAACCCCGCAGCCGCAAAAACCCTGAACCCCGAAGCCCCATAAACCCGGAACCCCGAAGCCCCATAAACCCTAAACCCTGGCCCAGGATCGCCTGGTGCTGTGTCCAGACCATTACCGCACTCCCCCACGACCTCGGCGAGTGGCCCGAAACCTGTGCTGATCAGTTCGGGTGGAGGAGGAGGCTATGTAAAAGTGTGCCCCCCTTTACACCCCAATTCGACCTTAATGGCCCCCCATTTCAAAGCCTTTATGAACCCAGTTCAACAACCCAAAGAAAGTGGTATTGGGTGAAGTGCTGAGGTGGCAGGCGGGATTCAACGACGGGTCTTCAAGGGAACAGTTGACCTCAAAGGCAAAGACAGTGAGTTTCCGCTGGGTTCGCTCATTATGAGCCCAGTTCCACTGGCTGCAAATGGAATTGCAGCTCCTGCTAGCTGTTGGAGCGCACCCCGCAGCTCACTCCAAGAAGCTGTCAAGGGCTTCAGGTAAATGGGTTTTGGGCTCTGGTTTTGGGCGGATTGGAGGTCTTGGCGGGGGATCAGGGACCAAACCTGTCGGCCCGAAAGAAGAAGCCTCATCAGAAGACCCCTCCCAAAAAGGGACCGCCAAAGGTCGGATCGGCACCGAGCCGATCCGCCCTTCAACTCATAATGACAGCTGGCCTTCACGCATGGTGGGCCCAAGGTAGATAGGATGTGATAGCCAACTCTTGATGTACGTATATTCGATTGCAGAAGTTTATGTGCGGGCTAGCAGGGCTTGGCAGTTTGCCTTGAAGCCCCTCTGTATCCCAATCCCCAATTCGTCAACCTTTACCCCAACCCCTACACCATTCAGGAAGGGCTCTCAGGTTTCACAACCTCCGTTCCTGCTTCGACTCGGCTACGAGCTTCAAAGTCTAGCCGAGGCGCGCTGAGAGGGCGGCACGGAGAAGGCCTTGACATGGGAATCTCAAGAGTGTAATTAAGAAGTCTGACTTGCTATTTAGTAACAGTATTCCTGTCGATAGCCCCTACATGATTGCACTCGAATAGAAGCCCTTTTACAAGTTAATACGGCAGCTTCTGTATGGCTTTGGGTTCAGGGAGTAGTGAACTTTTTTTAGAATTCCCAGGGGGCACAGGTCACATTGCCCAGGGATTCGGGACAGCAATATCAGGCGTTGTGATTTTAATGGAGCTGCGGGGTATATCATACTCTAGTCTAGTTCTGAGAAGGCTTCGATGTTGCATGTGTACTCTAAAGGCCTCAATACTTAGAATAGGTTTGGAGGTATATTATACTGTAATTATAATACGGAGCCCCAACATAGAATTGGTCACTTTTTGAGCCCCCTACATTAGATTGACTGCTTCGGGCTACTGGCTCGAGACAAGATCCGAGAAAAATGGGTGGTTGTCAAAATTATGGTCCCTTTGTGGGTTCTTAAATATAATACGGCACCTAATATTTAAGGTGCCCCCAAAAGGGACCCTAATTTTGACAACCACCCAAATGCAGGTGCCTTCAGCACTGGCAAAGGGTATCGGGATTCTAGCTGCTAAGGATCAGCATGGGCGTTTGTTTAGGCCCCTACATTAAGAGAGGCTCGGATGTTTGTGCAGGTTTGGCACGCCAGCAGGGTTGTAAGGCTTGAGGTTGTAGGATTCGAGCCCTGAAGCCCAAATCCAAGATTAAAAGCTTGATAGGTCTCATGGGTTCGGGTCAGGCTTAAACCCTAAACCCTAAACCCTAAACCCCGGGTTTTGTAGTGGTGCAGAAGCCGTCAATCCCACGCATGGAAAGCGAAGCCTCGAAACCCCGATCCATAAAGTGCTGACCCCTTCAAAGCTTTGCCTGTTAAGGGGTATGCAAGAGCAAAAGGAAGGACCCTTAATAAGGACCCTAGGTATATACTCCTAATATAGCTATTATATGCCCGTTGTATATCCCATTATAGGGTAGGGGTCCCCCTTAAGGGTCCCTCCTTTTCCCCTTTGAGGGTATGCTACACCAAAACTGAAAAGGACAATTGCCGAGCAGCATCATGCAGCCTGAGCATGGCCGTGCAAAGGCTTCGGTGAAGGTCCTGGCTTCGTTGGACGGGGCCATGATACAGGGGGCTTAAGACTTAAGAGTTACAATAGGGCTTGGGGACATATTCTAGTATGGTTGCAATAACGAACCAAACCAAGCCAGTATTTGTGCAGGTTTCCATATTCTCTCCTTCATGCCCATCTTTGTTACCAGGCCGCTTTTCAAGGGTGTGAGTGCTTGCAACACCACCTCCCTGGGCTCTCACCGCGGACTGGGCACCGACATCACCTCTGTCATTACCACCAGCTAAACCACAAACAGACACAGCATCACGAATGATGATGGTGGTGTCATCTTCATTAAGCCCTCAACAAAAACAGAGACACATCTCGACCAAGCCTGCTTGGATCCGGATTTGATCTTCCCGAACTCTGTCAGGACGTCCTGCGCGCAAGGCGCAGGGTTGGAGATTTGGAGGGTACTCTGTTGAAGAACCCCCCTGACAGCTTCTAAGAGGGCCTACAGCTGCCACTGGTAGCTAAGGACCCTTCTAAACCCTAAGAAAGCAAAGGCGCACAGGCCTTTTCGCTGGGCTCGATCACATGTGCCTTCGGCGGACTCGTCTGAAACACTCCAGCGACCTGTGCGAGCGACTTCAGGCTTACACTGGTTAAAATCTCTCTGTTCTTTCTAAGAAAAGTCCTCTTTTAAGAGGTAGCGTGATGCCCTCCTTGAGGGTTTTCCACCACACATCTGTACGCATGGGCTTTGTCAGGGGATCGGCTAGTTGGACCGCTGTAGGGATCCATTGGAGCGGCAAGCGGTCAGTCCACTGTTCAGCCCGCAACTCTTGACGTAGGGCCGCTAAGTCGATTGCGAGACGACGGTCTGCTGGGAGCCTTGGTGTTCCAGCCTTGTGAAGGTGGTCGTGAAGAGACTTGCAGTCGGACAAGCAGAGAATTGGCCACCGCTTACGGATCTCATGGTGCTTGACGATCCGTCCATGAAGTAGTGAGGCCAGAAGAGCCCTCATGTACTGTCCTCCTTCAAGTCCCTCCACCGCGGCCATTGTCTCCGCACCAAAAGTGGAACGGCACACTCGCTTGCATGACTGGCTCCTCCACTCGAGCAAACTCGTCCGGCAACAAGACCCATCGAGGATAGCCCGGTCGGCCAGTAAGATCAAGTGGCCCAACTGTGAAGCGACCTTGGAAGATCCCTTCTTAGCCTTCCTTGGCCTAGACTCGCTGTAGAAACCGCGTATGGTGCCCTGCTCGATCTCCTCGGCCGTGAGCTTGAACCCGTCCTCGGCCTCCTCGAGCTCGGCGTTGGCCCAGGCCGCATCGTGGTACACGAGGAACACCGCGTCCTCGAGTTTGGTAGGCCGCAGGTAGATCCCGTTCTCGCGGAACTCCTTGGCCCGGGCCGAGAGCTGGTTCACGAATCGAACATCCTCGGTAAGAGGGGCCCGTTGGAGCTGCTGTGACAATGCCACCCCACACGTCAGGTCTGGGCGGCTCTGGCTGCTTAGCCAACTCAAAGCACCGATCAAGGATCGGTTGTCGATGGCCTGTTCTTCAGTAGCTGGTTCTGTCCCCTTCTGCGAACGGGGGACCTCAACAGTGAACAAACGGCCATCCACAAAGCTCTCCTGGGTGATACTCACGCCATCGTCGTTCACCTGGATGAAGGACCCCACATACTCGAAACTGTCCTCGAGCCAGCCGTCGATCGGGAAAAGGCGCCCGATCCTCTCTTGGAGCATGCGGTTGACCTCGGTAGGGGCGACCACCAAAATGTCGTCGACGTGGAGGGCGAGGTATCCTGCTGGCTCAGAAGCTTCGCCATCCTTGATGAGCATCATCACGCAAGGATCCAAAGGGCTCGGCACGAGGCGGTGTCGGACTCCTCCGATGTCGAAGATCTCGCTAAGTAGAACGCCAGAAAGCCTGTCGTACCACATCCTCGGGCTCTCGGATAGGCCGAAGACTCCCTTCCTGATTCGAGCGAGCTGTCTTGGGTCCAGTCCAGAAATCCCGGACTTTGGCTGTGCCATCCACAACTGGCGCCCGAGTTCAACCCCTTGCAAGAAAGCAGCTTGAACATCTCCTGCAGCAGCCTTCCAGCGCTTGGAAGCGCATATCTGAAGCAAAGATATCAAGGATGCCCTTGACACCGTGGGAGAGTCGACCTCGATGTTGGCCACGCCCACATCGGGATCAAGATGTCCAGCCACGACCAGTCTTGATTTAGGCTTCCACTCCACAGTAGGGTCGGCGCGCCTGCGCCCGAGGTGCTTGTCCCTGTAGGCGAAACGTGAGCCGAGGATACGGCTCGCCGGTTCTTCGCGGCGGACTCGTTCGCTCTCCTCGACACTCAGGACTTCCAAGGCCCCAGTGTCCACATGTTCTCGCCACTGGACCATCTCCTTCTCCCGGAACTTCGGCCTCATAAACTCCGGGATGAGGGACCAAGGGATCTCCTTCTCTAGCTGCTTTTCCCGGGACCGCTGGGTGCGGGCTCGCTTGATCATGTTCACATCACTGGGCCCTTCGCGGGGTCCACCATCAACGGCCGCCTCCTCACCGCGCCCCTTGCGTCGCTGTCGCTTCAGGACACGAGGAGGCACACGAACAAGGTCACGTCGTAGCCCACGTCGTTCTTCTTCTCCGTCCAGCTCCATGTCATACACAATCTCGCCAACGCCAGCAGCCCCAGCGTTGAGCATCTCTTCGTCTCCTTGGTCCTCGTGATCCTCGTCGTAGGCGCCCGGCTCATCGGAGTCGGCATTCAACAACTTGTCCAAGTCTTCTTGCGCGACCTTCATGCTGAAGGCCTGACCAAGTTCCTCGCCGGTTGCAAGCCGAACATGCTCTGGAGCACATAGAACACATCTCCCGGCTCGGGTGATCCATAGGTTCGCGCCTTCTCGCCCGATGACAGTTCCAGGTCCGACCCAGTAGCCCTTCTTGTTGTTCTTCGTCTTGCGAAAGTAGAAGACCCTTTCCCCGGTTTCTGGCATTCGGCTTTCAACGCGGGCGCGCCCTGCAAGGGCGCGGCGAACCCTCTCATCGGTCTGGACATGGAAGTAGGCGGCCCGAGCGGCCGTTCGAAGTGCGACCTCACGGGCGTGCTTGTCGTCGATGATCGCCTCCTGTTCCGGGTGGTCAGCGTGGGGACCCTCAAGAAGATCTTCTGGGAGCCCCGGCATCGATCCAAACACATGCTGGCAAGGACTAAAACCGCTCGTCCGTGTCAGCTGGTTCTTTGCAGAAGAGACTGCGCTCACAGCGAGGTGGAAATCACTTTGGCATACAGATTGTTCCTCGCAGATCCGGCTGAAAAGGGACTTCCAGATAGCTCCTTGGCGTTCCGTGTAGCCAGCCTGGTGGTGGGCCTGTCCGGCCGCACTGCGAATGCGGGTCCCCGTCCAGTCGCCAATACGGGCCAGAGACTTCTCCAACCCGTTCTCCAAATCGACCGCAACCGTGGTCGGAGCCCCAAAGATCTGAACCCAACTCTCACAGAACGCCTTCTCGAGTGTAACGGTGTCCTTCCTCTGCACTGGCACAACGATGTGGTAGGCAGACGAGAAATCGACGATAGAGAGGAGCTGGTGTCGCCGGCCTTCGCTGTCGTGGACATAGAACAAATCCGTGCCGACCATCTCGTTGAACCGGTAGCAAGGGGCGATCTTAGCCGGTTTGGGGATAGCCGGCTGCTTGCTCCTTTGACAGACTTGGCACTCTAGGGCCTTAGCCCCTTTCAGAACTTCACGGGATGCCCCGGCCAGGCGTAGATGACGAACAAAATCGGCGGTGCTAGGGTGTCCAAGGTTCTGGTGTAGACGGCGCAGACTGGTCGCTATCGTCTCGGAGACGGTGGGCGGAAAACTGATTGCCCGGGCACCTCGTGGTAGGGGGCCCTCATCTTCAGCTCTGCGTTCTTCGCTTGGTGCAGGGAGCAACTCTTCCTCGCTCTCGTTGTCGCCGACGTACACAGAGTGGATCTCCCCCTCTGACTGGGCCTGGACAACCCGGATGTACTGATGGCCGTCCTCGGTGAAATCGTAGGTCACGTCGTAGCCCGCATCCTCCCAACCATTGGCTAAGCTCTCCCAAAGGAGAGGTTCTTCGACCTCCCTCTCCAGCACCACGGCTTGTCCCCTCCCCAGTTGGTAGCTGATCGCCTCGACCAAATCACGGAACACCGCGTCGCAGCCCCATTCGGGTAGCATATGAATCCAGAGCTGCCCGGGCCGGTGGCGGACGACCGCCGCCTCGATGTAGCCAATGCCCAGGTCCTCCGGGTGGTCGTTGGAAAGCACGTCCTCAGGGAGCAGGGGTTCCACGAGGTGGTCGCCGCAGATATCGTACTCAGCAAGCCGGCAGGTAGCAGAGAGTCCACCAACCTCAAGAATGGCGGTTGCAGGACTGACATGAGCTGGTAGTGCATCACGTACAACACCGCACATGGTCGAAATGGCCGTGGTGAACAAGACAGACAGCATCATGGCCGTTCGGCGGATGCCCTTCCGAACGCTCCGTTTTGGTCGCGAGCCTGAACCTCCTTCATGGGCGGTCTCCTTCTCCGGGATGTCGATCGCATAGTCGTCGCGCTTCTTGATCTCCCGGATCTCGGCCTTGGTGGGTACCGGGAACTTGAGGTCGTTCAGGATTTTCCTCTCGCTCTTGGAGGCTTCCGGAAAAGAGCGTGGGGTGTATCCCGCAAGAAACCAACGCTCGCCGTTGAAGGGCTCGGTGGCGTGGGCGAGCCGTGGATCGAACTCCCATCCTTGTTCGTGGGCGTCAACAATGCGCCCCTCGATCTCTTGGCCATTTCCACTGCGGCGCCAAGTTCCGCCGCCCTTTTCCTGGATCCAGACCCCTCCTCCATTGCCGCTGCCAAAACTGACCAGGTAGTTGAAGCTGCCCTTGAGGTTGTTCCGGTCCGTGTGGATCCCAGTAGGTATGTCGCCCAGTAGTGCAAGGGCCGCCCACGTGGCCCGGCCTTGACCATGACCGCTTTCCCCAACACAATCAGCGAGGAACTCGTTCAAGTAGGTGGTCAACTTGGGCCATTCGGTCGTGCGGCGGCCGACTCCCTTGAAGGTGCCGTAGGCGTAGTACCCGAGGTTGCACCGCTTCCCTTCCTCACTTTCGCCATGCAATCCAGCACGACGGTGGTTTGTGGGCTTGAGATTGTAGTTCGCAAGGACCTTGGAGACGGTAGCGAAAGTAAAATCCCGTTCATGAAGTGCAGCTCCGGCAGCGTCTTCTCCAGGATGGGCCTTAGGACCTCGAGAACCTCCGTGTCGCGTAGCAAGGATCCCATGGTTCGAGTCTTCCGAACCAGAAGAACACGATCTGAAAACCTCGCCGGATTCGTAGTGCATGTCGTGTGCCCCGAGTGGGGCGCCTTGGTCCTCATAGCCATCACCAGGGTTCAGCCCTGGTGCGGTGCCAAACCGCACCTGTCGCGTAGAGTGGCCAGGCGCGCCTCGAGTGCCTGGATCTCGTCCATCGTGGCCGGGTCGATCTCCTGCTCCATGCGCTCGGGGCCCTCCGAGTCCTTGGTCTTCGTCTTGGCTGAGCGGTGCTTCGGCTTGGCAGCTGGCACCGGTGTTTGGGCCTCCCTCCACAAGGCCGGACGGCCTCTCGCATGCGGGTTGTACCCCTCGGAGAACGCACTCTCGTAGTCCGCCACCATCGCCCAGGACGACGAACCCGTCTCGCTGATCGGCGGCGGGGGCACTGTCGCGTAGGTCTCCGCGTCGAGGTAGGTCGGCTCCATGGTGCTCGCCGCCGCAGCCGGGGTGTTCTGTCCCTTGGACCTGTGATGTCGCCGCCACATCACAAACCGCTTCAAGTCGTTGTGCATGTTGGTTCCATTCTGGCGTTCTTCCTCCGACGCCCAGTCTCCGTAGTTGTCCGGGATCTGGGCAAACGTCGTCCCTCGGAACCGACCAATGGTCATGACGGTATCCGCCGGGGCCGCTGCGTCCCTGATGCGCAGCATGAGACTCCCCTTTGTGTCCCCGGACTTCACGGTCAGCTCCATCTTGTGCGCCTCGGCCTTCAGCTCGTCCAGGTTCATGGACGACAAGCCCTTCGGCACCGCAACTCCCTTCCTCTTGGTCTCGTACTCCCGGTCCGCGATGAGGATCGTCCGAAGCTCTGGGCACGTCCACGCCTCGTTGAACGCCAGCTGCCGGCGCTTGCACTCGTCGATCAACTGGGCCTTTGTCATCTTCCATACTGGGAGCATGATCGACGGGACGCGGAGGGGCAACAGATTGAGCTCGATTGAACACACTGCGGCCAACCCACAAAGTTGGATACTCGCCAAGATCTTTGACAGCCCACTGCTCAGTCACTGTAGACAACATGCGTCGTGACATGCAACCGATGCCCCATGATTCCCTGACACTCCCAAGCTGACGCAGCAAAAGATCACGTAGGTGGGTTTGGCTTGTCTCCCATCTTCGAGGATCAAAGAACTTTCTTCGAGGAGTGATGTGGACCCGAACTAGTTTGTTGGGTAGCTCAATCCAAAAGTCGTTTACGAGTTCTGTGTTGGCCCACCATGTCACAAAGAGGTCCTCGTTAAGAACGTCACCCGTCAGCATGTCCCTAACAGCACCATCTATCTTCTTGTCGTAAAAGATCTTCGTCACCGCATCGACATCACCAGGATCCCTTTGATCATCGCCCAAAACATCCCCGCTGCAAGCAACCATGTACACCTCGCGAGGGCCGAGGATCGCGATTCCATGTGGCTCCCAGTTGTCAGGGAGCCTTGAAGTGTCCGGCTTAGCCAGCTTGGAGTGATCAACTACAACAGCAGGGTGCCCACTCGTAGTTTCCTCCAGTTCGACCTCGCCACCGTCGAGTGAGCGGAAGGTAGCAACGTTACTTCCGAGGTCCAAGACGAGGCCGAGTCGTGCCAAAGCCGGTCTCGAAAGAAGAAGGGGGATGTCCCCGTGGATCACCGAGGCCTTGATCGCGATGAGGTGGTCAAGAAGAGGTACGAGGATCACCGCGGCATAGGTGGACTCGTAGATCCGGCTGGCGGCCCCAAACTTGAAGCTCTCCTTCTCATAAACAAAGACCACATCGTAGCCGCTTCCCTTGACATAGTCCAGGTACTTCTGAAGCCACCCAGTCCCAACCACAGTCTTAGAGCAAGCGGAGTCCAGGATCGCCTTGAGGCCCTCGCGCGTGCCCGTGGTGAGCTCAAACACCTCGTTGGTGACGTGGATCGTCTGTGCCTTGGCGCCGGAGCCTTGGTTGCCATTGCCAGGGAACTTGGGGCAGATAGCATCTCTGTGCCAGTGGCCCCGCTGCCCACAAGCAGAGCAGTGGGACTTCGCTTTGGCCAACTGGATTTTGGCCTCGGCAGCCTTCCGGATGCCACCCGAGTCGGCCTCAGTGGCTCTGTAGTCAGTTCCCCGTGCCTTGGCAGACTCTTTGTAGCGGGCCTTTGCTGTCATGTAAGTGAGGTAGAGTTCTTCGGAGTTGCATTCGGGGTCATCGTGAAGAGGGGGCTCAACATCCGAAGCCTCGCAGCCATCCAGGTCGTCCGTCTGGTTGACACTCTGGGGCTTCCCACGGAAGCCTGCCTTCTCCCAGGGTTTTCGCATCGACCTGTCCAAGACGATAGCCGCAGACTGCAAGGCCTTGAGAGCGTACTTGTTACCTACACTCGCAAGCAAGCTGACCTCCGTGGCCTCGTCGAGGTTGGCCCTGTCCACGAAGAGCCAAGCGTTGGCCACATCAGGCAGAGCGCAACCGCACTCTATGACTCTCGCCAGCAAGCGGTTGAACTCCGCGGCATAGTCCCGGAAGCTCTGTTGAGGACGCCTGCGGAGCTTCCTGAACAAATCACTCAAGGAGCGTCCCACCTGTGTGACCTCCACGTCCAGGTAGTGTTGACGAATCCATTCTCGTAGACGGGCCACGCCTTCAGGATGGGCGAGATCCTCAACATTCAAAGACTCTGAGTTCACCCAAGCAGAACCAGATAAGTGCTGGTATAGCACCAGCGCGCGTTGGTCTGGGGCCAACTTGGTCATTTTCTCCCAAGCATTCACTTGTCTCAGGTAGCTCCGCGCCGATGTTCCAAGGTCGCCGCCATTCTCGGTGTCCCCGGTGAAGGTGGGGACGATGAGCCGTTCCGTAGGCCCCTTTGTCCCTCCAAAGGGCTGGTGCACAGTCCCCGTAGACGCATCCCATGTCGCCGCAGGCCCTCCATTCCACGAACTTGCCGTAGTAGCTGCCGCGGTCCACGTAGTGGGCGGAGTCCCGGAGGTACTTGTAGAACCCGCTGTAGGCCCCACGTCTCCATCCCACCTCGTCCATGAAGAACTGTTCCATGTAATCGGCGCCGTTCCGCTGGTACCCGCAGAAGTCGAAGTAGAGACGTTGTCGGCTGGCATCCACTGCCAGCGGCCCCAGTCGCCTTGGGATCGCCACGTCCGGTTCCAGCGGCCCCAGCTGCCAGAAGTTTGAGTAGCCCAAGACCAGTTCGAGGCCCCGTTGCTGTCGGCGGAGTGGTTGCCGCCGTCGCTCCCTCCGTCTTGAGAACCTCTGCTGTCCCAGCGTGCCTGCCAGGCTTCCCAGTCTTCCCTTGTCCAAGGCCCAGATGCATCCCCGTCACCTGAGGTCCCATTTCCTTGGACTTCCCAAGACTGATCATCAGTAGCAGGAGTAGGTCGCGCAGCTTCGCGTTCAGGCTCGGCAGCAGCATCAACTTGATTGCCGCCGCCCCAAGGGTCTGAAGTGGACCACGGGTCCGCATCATCAGGACTGGCCATGGAGCGAGAGGCTCCGCTACCAGTGACAGCTTCTAAGAGGGCCTACAGCTGCCACTGGTAGCTAAGGACCCTTCTAAACCCTAAGAAAGCAAAGGCGCACAGGCCTTTTCGCTGGGCTCGATCACATGTGCCTTCGGCGGACTCGTCTGAAACACTCCAGCGACCTGTGCGAGCGACTTCAGGCTTACACCCCCTCCACCCCCCCAAACCCTATCCTTATGTGGAGCAGGGGAGCAGGGACAAAAGGCCTTGCATGACCGTGAGTTGCGGTCAATACTTCTAAACAGCCTCTGAAGCTTGGGATCCATTACCTGCATTGGCTCCTGCTAGATGGGCCTCTGCGTCCCTGAGACTATTGAGCTGGTGACCCTTGACATTGAAGCGGTCTTGGGGCATGCAACGTTAACTGTACACCAATGAGCAGGAAGCAACACCAAACAACCGTGCAGCTAGACCGGATTGCGTGGGAGATATCGTGCATTTGTTGTACGGAAAGACGCAGCATTTACTACAAGTAGCAACTTCCTGGCCATGCAATGCATGGAAAACATGCCAGGCAGGAGCGTAAACATCCCCGCTGAAGCACCGATGCTTGATTACCGGACCGTGTGGTATGCTTGCTTAAGCTCGGGTCTATGTGTCTGATGGCCTACTACACCTTCATAGCTGGAACAGGGGGCATCCGCATACCGCGGTGGAGTGGGCAATCGACTTGTCCGGCTTCTCACATCGTGAAATCGGAGGATGCAAGCACCGTCCGCTGATCCAGCTCAGAGATGGTGAGAGTTCGTGCAAGGATAAATGAGCCTCATGCAAGGGCCTTCATCATTAGAATAGGGTCTTGGGTATATTGTAGTTTGATTGGAATGAGAACCATGAGGAATGATCTTTGTAATGCAGGCTTCTTTATCATCGAGCTCAAAAAGCCTCGCTGTGTCCTTCTTGAAGAGTCCGCTGCGCTTCTTCTCCCTGAGGGTCTCGTCCAGCTCCGTCAGCTTTGGAATCAAACCTGTGGGCAGCTTAACCTTACTCAGGGTGCAGGATCGCTATCGAATTGTTTTTTACATCGATGTTTTAAAAAAAAACAATTCGATAGCAATCAAACCTGTGGGCAGCTTAACATTACGTAGGGTGCAGGATCGCTATCGAATTGTTTTTTACATCGATGTAAAAAAACATTTCGATAGCAATCAAACCTGTGGGCAGCTTAACATTACTTAGGGTGCAGGATCGCTACCGAAATGTTATTTACATCGATGTAAAAACCATTTCGATAGCAATCAAACCTGTGGGCAGCTTAACATTACGTAGGGTGCAGGATCGCTATCGAATTGTTTTTTACATCGATGTAAAAACAACTCGATAGCAATCAAACCTGTGGGCAGCTTAACCTTACTTAGGGTGCAGGGTCGTTATCGAACTGTTTTTTACATCGATGTAGAAACAATTCGATAGCAATCAAACCTGTGGGCAGCTTAACCTTACTTAGGGTGCAGGATTGCTATCGAATTGTTTTTTACATCGATGTAAAAAACAATTCGACAGCAATCAAACCTGTGGGCAGCTTAACATTACTTAGGGTGCAGGATCGCTATCAAATTCTTTTTTACATCGATGTACAAAAACAATTCGATAGCAATCAAACCTGTGGGCAGCTTAACCTTACTTAGGGTGCAGGATCGCTATCGAATTGTTTTTGACATCGATGTAAAAACCATTCGATAGCAATCAAACCTGTGGGCAGCTTAACATTACTTAGGGTGCAGGATCGCTACCGAAATGTTATTTACATCGATGTAAAAACCACTTCGATAGCAATCAAACCTGTGGGCAGCTTAACATTACTTAGGGTGCAGGATCGCTATCGAGTTGTTTTTTACATCGATGTAAAAACAATTCGATAGCAATCAAACCTGTGGGCAGCTTAACCTTACTTAGGATGCAGGATCGCTATCGAATTGTTTTTTACATCGATGTAAAAAACAATTCGATAGCAATCAAACCTGTGGGCAGCTTAACAATACTTAGGGTGCAGGATCGCTACCGAATTGTTTTTTACATCGATGTAAAAAACAATTCGATAGCAATCAAACCTGTGGGCAGCTTAACATTACGTAGGGTGCAAGATCGCTATCGAATTGTTTTTTACATCGATGTAAAAAAACCATTTCGATAGCAATCAAACCTGTGGGCAGCCTAACATTACTTAGGGTGCAGGATCGCTACCGAAATGTTATTTACATCGATGTAAAAACCATTTCGATAGCAATCAAACCTGTGGGCAGCTTGACATTACGTAGGGTGCAGGATCGCTATCGAATTGTTTTTTACATCGATGTAAAAAAAACATTTCGATAGCAATCAAACCTGTGGGCAGCTTAACATTACTTAGGGTGCAGGATCGCTACCGAAATGTTATTTACATCGATGTAAAAACCACTTCGATAGCAATCAAACCTGTGGGCAGCTTAACATTACTTAGGGTGCAGGATCGCTATCGAGTTGTTTTTTACATCGATGTAAAAACAATTCGATAGCAATCAAACCTGTGGGCAGCTTAACATTACTTAGGGTGCAGGATCGCTATCGAGTTGTTTTTTACATCGATGTAAAAACAATTCGACAGCAATCAAACCTGTGGGCAGCTTAACATTACTTAGGGTGCAGGATCGCTATCGAGTTGTTTTTTACATCGATGTAAAAACAATTCGATAGCAATCAAACCTGTGGGCAGCTTAACATTACTTCGGGTGCAGGATCTAGGGCTTTAGGGTGTTGGGGTTTAAAGGTGCTTTTTCCGGTGAGGGATTTCGGGCTTGGGTTCAGCGCTCTATCCGCAAAGCCGTCGCATCTGATCGAGGTACCTCAACTTCAAACATACAGTATACAGCGGAAGGCTCATCACGTGGGCCAGCTGTTGCCACGCGCAAGAAGCCGTACATACACGATAATAGCGCCGCACGAATCAACCTCGCTAGGAAGGGACATGACATGCAACGATGATTGGAAGACACATCTCTGTCGCCCTGCCTTGCAGCTACCCGAGAGGCACGCAAGCTCTGGCGTTTGGAACTACATAATAAAGGGCTTGGGGTTTTAGGATTAAAGACGCTCTTGTGTACCAGAGCATACCACCCGCTATCATCGCGCTGTATTCCGGGCAGAACCGCAACCTGTCTCCAAGACCAACCACGTCTTGAGAAGTTGGAAAGTCTTTCCGGGTGAGTCAAGTCAGGTGTCTCAGGCATAGATGCAAACCTAGTTCATTGTTGGGACAGGATTAAACATGTACACTGCTATTCCTTATTGGGTTCAAGTACCCATAAACATGTAAAATGGTACCCAACTAGGACAAAGAAACTTGCAACAGGCTTCAAAGAGTTTGCCCACAGGAGAGGGATGAAAGACTCTCGCTGTCCAGCCCTTCCGATCTTTTGCACCAGGGTCTTCTTGCTGCATTTGCTGCTGAGAGCTATTGAAGGGCAAATGCTGCCCATGTATGGTGCAGCTTCTTATTCCTCGTGCTAGCTCCACCAATAGCGGAATACCTCTCGCAGGGCCAAACTCGTAGCTCCCCCGGCCCGAACACCTTGAAACCAAGGGTTCCCGCCAGGCCTCCGTGCGGCGTAAGCTCCCAAAGTCCTTGCAAGAGAGCCAGCCACGAAATCTTTTTCGGCTCCTTGGCCTCACCTGGGCGTGGCGCTGCTTGAGGGCGTCTGCCGAGTATATATATATATATATATATATATATATTTCTATTTCTATTTCTATATATATATATATATATATATATATGTTGTAGGGGAACAGGGGTCTAGAGGGCTTCGGGCCTGCGAAGAGAAGCGTCATCGATCTTGACAGCGAACTGTCTGTAAAGTGGAATGCGGGCTGAATGCAGTGCTTGCAATACCACCCCAATACTACCCTACCACCACCGCCGCCGCCACCACCACCACCAGTCCAACAGAAGACCAGTTCTGACAATTACAGTACTCATCATCAGAGAGTTTTTTAGGATCCGGGCTTAAGGCTTCATGGGTCGGGTTGACGAGGAGCACTCAGCTGGACCCACGAAAATGACGAAGAACGCGAGCAACAGTTGCAATACTACAATGACGATTGTCCGAATAGCAACAGAATCCACAGTGGTGAGAGTGCGATCTTTTCTTGCTGTTAGTTTTGCAATATACCGCTAAGAGGGTCTGAACTTCAAGGCGCAATCTCAAGCCACACACTCCACACCCAACAATTCAACACGCAAACGAAAAGCTTTACCATAACCCTAACTCATTCTGAACCTCAGCCCAAACGGCCGTAGCCAGAGACAAGAGAGCCTAAACATGCCTAAACCGGTGGTTCAAGCTTCCGGGCGTTGTGGGTTTCGACGCTCACACTCGCACAAGGCAGGCAAGGCTCCACACAGTCCACAGTATCTCCACTACTCACATCTAGCAGCCTGCTTCCGTCCACCCCTCATAAGAATAGAAGGGGTTTAGACTTCAGGAATCAAGGTTGGGTAAGGTTCTCTGCTACTTGTACTGACCTTGTTGGGGCAAGGGCTGTCGGTCTAGCGCCCGTGTGCTGTTGGATTTGGAGTTGCGGCTACTCGTGCAGGCTCTAGTATCGGGGCTCTCGCCCGGCTGTTTTGCTGCTTGTGTTTCAGCATCCAGTCTCAAACTCCACCCCGGCAGAACGTTCATCTCATACATCCTGAATGAAGCCTTGAAGCATGATCTAGGTCACAACATGAGGAGATTAGAGAGCGCGAGGCAAGAATATTGCAAACTTTTTTGTGTGTGTACAAGTCTGAAGTTCATTTAACCGTTCCAAGTTGCTGTAGTATCCACGTGCCTGGCAAGAGCCGCAAGAAGGCAGATCTCAATCAGGTTACTGTAACATAAGCGTGTGTTTGCTTGTGTGTGCGCGAACGATTCTTGTATTGTAGGGTGCTGTAGGGTTGTATAGAGGACACCTTTCCTAAGGTCCAATCGAACCCAGTCTCTCACTGGGAAATACTTAGTTTAAGTTACCGTGATGAGGAAACCATATTTCCTTACTATGGTAATAGTCTCTCTTAGTTCTTTGCATTCAGACTCTTTCACAGTCAATTTCCGGTTTCAGCTCCTTCTTTATGCGGTTGAAGTTCTTGGGTTTAGGATTGAACGCTTTCGACCTGACGTCAAAGCCTAAAGCCTCATGCCACAAATCCTGAATCCTAAAGCTCGAAGCTCTATATGAACTCTAAGCCGCAACCCCTGAAACCTCATGACACCTCCAACCTGGAGTAGGGCTCTTAATTTCACCAGTTCGTAGCTGCTCCTGACCCTAGAAGTTCAGCCTTTCTCATTATGGAAGGTCCTGGGAGGCCCAAGCTATTAAAGGTTACCGATTCAGCTGCTCTTGACGTTTTACGTCTTGAGCCACGCATTGGCTGGGAGTTTGGCATGTAGAGATGGGCTTTGGGCCCCAAGGCCTTTAAGATCTTAGGATGTAGGGGCTTGAGCTCTTGCACGCAGGTGTTTCGGATTTGGGGTCTCAATTTGTGGCATGGCCTCAGAAATTGAAATAACAAGTTGGCGCCTGTTACGGCACAGGATTTTGCTTTGGTAAGAAACCCTGCAGTCTCCCTGAGCTTCTCGCCTTGTCCCAGTCGCGCATCTCAAGTGCGATGGCCGCGCATTCTGCGTACTGCTTGCGGGAATGCAGCACCTGCAACAGATCCCCCCAATTTCTAAAAAAGCAGAAGCTGCAGGTCTAAAACACTTCCGACGATGGTTCTAAAGTTTCTAAAGTCTTGAGAGTACCTCTTCTTGCGAGAGGTTATTGGGGAGATCCATAGGAACATACCTGTGCCCACATCGACATCCTCCGTTGATTAGAATCTGATTTCAACACGTAGGCGCTTGCATATTCTGTCAGCCCCACCAGCACCAGACCACCCTCCTTATCCCTCCACCCCGTTCAAAACATCAAAAACAAACACAGTCCCCATCGCCACCCACAACCACCCTCAGCCCGCCGCAAAGACTTAGACCCTATTGTAGGGGCTAGGGGCCTCAATAATTAGAATAGGCTTTGGGGATATATTGTACTATGATCATATCAAGGAACCCCGCAACCATATTCTAATTATTATGGCCCCTACATTACATTTTTTTGCCACTCACACTCGGACAAGCCTGGCAATGTCTTTAGTTGTGGTTCGGCGACTTCGTTAACTACTCGCTAAGCAGTTTCACTAAGAGTAATGCTGTCAGATGGAACTTATGGTCAAGACACCACCAACTGCGCAAGCAAAAAATCTTAGTCCACTGACAGCAATCTCTACCCAGGTGCACTCGCCTAAACCAATGACACAGTGGACCCCAGACCTTAGATTAGATTCGCCCCAGGAGAGACCTGTGAAACCCACTGCTCTACTTCATGGCACACTAGTTCCACGCTACAGGCTTCACACGGGCTTCGCATTGGCTTCCATGCATAGCAGAAACCGAGTGGTTTTGACTTGCAAACTTACAGACGCGTGGTAAGCTGTTCATTCGTGCTTCCGTTGCACCTACAGATATCCAGTTCTGTCCGCTTGCGCGCACACTCCAATTCCTGAGTTTCCTCTACTTGCTCTGCTTTCGCTGTATGTCCTCTAGTAAATTGCAGGTTAATTCCAAATTCTCCTAGCAGTCATGCAAAAATGTCTGCAGTAGGTGTTGGGCCCACCCTCTCACATGCATGAAGCACTGACATGCAGGTCAAAAGCACTGGATATAGGTATATTCCAAATTGCAACGCAGCCATGCAGCACTGGCATGCAAAGAGCTTTGCGCTCAGACTGCAAAG
This sequence comes from Symbiodinium sp. CCMP2592, assembly GCA_905221615.1. Classification (NCBI taxonomy): domain Eukaryota; class Dinophyceae; order Suessiales; family Symbiodiniaceae; genus Symbiodinium; species Symbiodinium sp. CCMP2592. The sequence goes on along the minus strand of CAJNDT010006169.1, from coordinate 1,310,212 downwards.
AATCTGCAGTAGGTACTGGGCCCACCAACTCACATGCAGATCACGAGCACTGACATCCAGGTCACAAGCGCTGGATATATGTATGCGCTATTCCGAGCATTTGATATCTCAAATTCTCACGCAGTCGTGCAGCACCAGCATGCAGAGAGCTTTGCGCTGAAAACTGCACCAGGCTCACCCTTGTATTTGGGCCAAACACGCAGCCTCATGCACATGCAGATCACAGGCACTGATTTTCTTGAACTGTGTTGTTCCGCAAGCTTCTGCATATTGCAGAATCAACTGCGGCGTGGCCCACCATTGCGCAAGAGCGCTGAATTCTCACCAGTCTCGGAAACTTCCCAAGACTTGAAGCATCTAATTAGGGTCAGTCAAACACCAAGGCAAGCAGAGAGAGTGCATTGCTTGTAAATTGCATCTTGCTCATGCATTGCTAGTCCACAGTCCATCTTCCTTGCGCCAAATTCACATGCAATCTCCAGGTCATTCCCTGCATGCCCAAATTCCATCCATCGTGCCCTCATCAGGTGCGAATTTATTGCCACAGGCGAGGGGTTCCCAATGTATGGTCAACATACAAACACCACGTCCTCATTCTGATTCTGGGCGCATACACAGTTCTAGTGTATGCGGCTTCGACCTGGTGCAGTCGCTCTCCCCACTGTATTGCAAATCTGCATCAGTCGTACCCAGTAGGCCACAACCATGGGGATACGAGCAAGGCTGTCAGTTTCCATGCACAGGTCCTCCAGGAAGCCCAGCACACTCATCACCCTAAAGCGTGGCTCTTCCGAGCCTTCAAGCAGTTCAATAAATGTTTTGAATTCCCAGTCCGTCATCCAGCTGAGCCGGTATGCGGCGTGCTAGTCCAAAGGTCGTGGCGGCGAGGATGTGTGTGAGACACTTGTGACATCCGGGGCTTCGCAAGGTACACGGTTGATTGAAACAACTGGACTCTCACGAATCCCAGCAGCAACATGACCCTAAACCCCAAACCCTGAATCCCCGAAGCCAGCGCTCTTGGACCGTGCCTCCAGCCTGAGGCCTGGAATGCCCAAATCTTCGAGGCAAGTATCTTGCTCCTCCTGGGATAGGGCTTAGGGTTCAGGGCTTGTAGGGCTTAGGCTGGATTTTTGTTCTTCCATTTTCCGGGTTCAGGATAGTGATTGGAGGCGCCTAAACAATTCGACCAGGCCATGAAGGGCTTTTCCCAGAATTACAAAGGAACCGCCAGGAACAGCATATCTTGGGATGTAGGGAAGCAGAAGAAGGAGCCGTGCTAGACTGGAATACAGTTTCGGTGTAGATCATACTATGAACCATGCGGGTTTGTAAAGAAGTTCCTAGGAGCCTAGGAGTTCCCTGGTAGTCGTAAGGCTGCGGGGTTTGTCCCCTCTCGCATGCCTAGGATCTATGCGGGGAAGCTTCGGGTTTAGAGTGCAGGGCTTGCATGCTACAGTTGCGGGGGCAAGGCATCTAATTTCTCGGGCAACAGGTTATGGCTTCAGGGATGTGGGAGTGTCCGAAAATAGGGGACCCGAGTATAATACCCTAAATAGTAGGATCCTTATTATACCTAACCCCCAAATAAGGTACCCCTAATTTTCGGAAGCTCCCATGTGGCATCTCATTGTCAGGTTTAGGGTGTGGGGTGGTTGCTCCCAACCCGAAACCCTCAGGCTCATGCTCAGCAGGTTTTGGAATTTGCTTTCGGGTCCTGATCGCCTGTTGCCTGCCTCATGCATTAAGCCTTGCCGCTCGATGTGGCGTGCCTGCCTGAAGTTGTGTGTTTGTATATTGTTTTTCACCTTTTTGAGGCTGCTGTCGAAGCAGATCCATCTGAAAGCTTTGACCCGCAACACCTGGTGGAACTCTCTTGGCTGCCTCCCGAGCATACGGCTGACGAGTTTAGGATTGAGAGACAGAAAAACATAGGTATATATATATATATATATATATGTATGTATACCGGTTTATGAACCTATCTCTAAGTGTGTGTGTGTGTGTGTGTATATATATATACATATGCATACGTATATATCAGCTTCTATATCTATTTCCATTTTGTCTCCCGCATCTACATATATATATATATATATATATATTTACATGTCTATATATGTACTTGAACCAGGGAAAAGACCAGGAGGCTCTCCCTCTTACACAAGCGTTCCGAGCGAAGGGGTCGCGCCCAGACTGCAACTAGCAACAAAAGCAACCTCTGCGATGACGAGACAACTTGTCGCCTAAAAGGGGTTTAGGGTTTCAGGTTCCAACCTTGCAAACTGACATGCCTTGAACCCTTTTTGCAGCAGGCCTCGTTGTCCAGCAGCCCGGTTACAGCATACTTTGAACCCTAAACCCTTAACCCCTCTACCCTTAAACCCTAGACCCCTTAACCCTAAACCGCTTGGTCTATATATGTCGCGAGACGTCTGGGAGGATGCCGACGCATTTCTTCAGGGAGTCCTCGAGGCTTCTGTCCTGCCCAAGACACCTAACTACCTGTCGGGTATCATGGGGAACTCAAGGTTGATCTTTTTGGTTGTATAGGAAATAAAATAGGGCCTATGCTACCCAAAAAGGGACTCTGCTACAAGCCTAAAGCTGCAGGTTTGAGGAACGGGTTTCTTTGGCAAGCCCTGAGCCCTAAACTGGGTTTTCTATGCTCTAGCGTCTCCGCAGGCCTTCTCTTCAGGATCCTAGGGTTCGCTTGGCTCTCCATTTCGGAGGCTCCCTCGCAGCTTGGGAGTTTTGGGTTGAAGGTGTGGGAAATTTGGGTTCTTCAAGTTTAGGACTTGGGGATGCCAGGTTGATGGTTGGGGCTTTGGGGATTGGTGTCTGTGGCTACAAGTTCAGCCTTTCAAAGTGTCCCCCTTGCTCGAGTGAACTCGCTGCGGAGCTCAAGGGCGTGAGGTCTGAGACTCTGCACACGAGAGAACCAGAAGCCACTCACACTACCCATCTACAGCTCAGCAGCGCCAGGAATCCTACCCTTTACCAACGGCCTGACCCCCAAGCTGCCCCAGAATCTACGCCCTTAACACTGGACCCCCATCTCGAATCCGAGGCCATGAAACCCCCTTGAGCTACTGCCTGCGGCTTCTTTCGCAGAAGCTTTGCAAGGTCTCGCGTGGCAGAGATCACAGCATCCAGCAAAGGCCTGGGTAGGTCTGGGCTGCTCGCGTGTGGGTTTATGTGGGTTTCGGAAGTTCTAGGGATCAGAGTAGAAGCACTGGTGTTGGCGCCGATTATGCTTTACGGTTTCCGAATTAGTAGAGTTGCCGGTGTAATAGATCATGGGCGGGGTCGCTGTGAGTTTTGCCTTAAAGACGAACGTGGAAGTTGAACAACGGCTCTCAGCAAAATGGTCGGACGGGCAATTCGGATGACAACTCCCAGTGTAGACAGTGGCGGTTGGCAAGACTGGCCGTAAGTACCTGCCCGGTAGCAAGTAGGGAAAGTGGCATAGTGTACATTACTGAGAATGCTAAACGCTTATGCCCAAAACTAAATGCACGATGGAAGCATGCCATTGCAGAAGTTGGCCGAGCCAAGGCTTTGGGTCTACTGCTTAGGATTTAGGCTTACCTAGAAAACATGTTGGCAGTTTCCGAACATGGCGCAGAAATGCACTCCGTTAGCTCTGCATTCAACCTGGCGTGCTTTACGGTAGAATAGGACCAGGAGTTCATACATGTGGAAATATAAACAAACAAAAGTAGACAGTATACAATAACCCGGAATACATTCGACTCTTGCGCACTTTTGCAGAGGCACCCCGAAATATTCTTGTCCTTGCCCTTCTGCGCGAGCGTCACGGCGTGCTCCACCTTGTGTTTGAGGCTCCCGGATGATGAAGCCCCTGTAAAACTCTGAACCGGGTTACCTCGAGGTTTAACTTCTCTACCTTCAGCATGCAGTGCATGAGAGCGGTTTGGGAAATGAAGGAAGCGGGCTGGGCATTCTGTAGTTGTATGCAGCTTCGTAGGCAAGGAAACGGAATAAGAGGGCCCCGGCCGGGCAACGACACAAAGACACGGCAGCGGAAACAGAACACTCGAAATCTAGCAGTTCTCGCAACCCCTCTCCCTGAAAGCTGAGCTTTCGGAGATCATCTTGCTTCCCGGTATGGGTGAAAGCTCGACCTCCAACCCTTGACGGCGCTAGTCCAATTCAGGTAGGTCGGCCTTCGCGGGGCTGATCGGCAGTCTTTAAGACGGTGTGCTATTCATGAGTTCCTGCATTGTCTTGAACGTCGGGTGTGCCTAAATATGCGAAACATGTAGCCAATAACGTTTCATTCAAAATGGAGGAAGGAAGGGATGGTGGTGAAGGGCTTCTTCTGGAGAACGAAGACATGTGCAAAACAAATCACAGTCTGAACACATGGCCTAAACCTCGGAGATGGCTAGGCCCGCTGGCCTGCCACACCCTGAGCATCACAAGATGTGGAATGGTTGGTTTCGACACAAAGGCTGCCAAAACCTCGAGCCGGGAAAGCACTCTGCTTTTGCAAACCGAGCCCCGAACTGTAAATCCCCATCCCCAAACAACCATCAACCGTTACGGCAGCTGAAGTGCAAAGGCCGACCAAGCGTGCGCCCTCGCGAAGGCTTTCAGAGCACGCAAGTCCTCACAGGACAGATGCATAGGAAGCACAAAAAGGTTGCTGCAGGCCGACTGCGCATCCGTGTACCTGTGTACACATGTGGGTGGCTGTCAAAATTATGATCCCTGTTTGGGTCCCGATTATAATACGGCACCTATTATTTAGGGTACCCAAAAAGGGAGCCTAATTTTGACAACTACCCATGTGTGTACATAGAAAGCCCACCGGAACACTCCAAAGCACCGGCCTGAATTCCGTTGCATTCTCTATCTCACTGTTTCTGTGCAGGTATACTCCCTCGTGAATGCTCTCTACCTTTGAAAAAACCACACAAATACATATATGAAGTGTAAGCTGACATCATTAGCACGAGCAGACATAATTCAAGCGTGTATACATCTGGCTCAAACATGAAGACTAATTGCAAAGAAAGGTATGCATCTTTGTACTTACGCATGCATGCACGTGCTCATGTGCTCACTCGATCCTATACTGAACTTAGAACCCTAGCAAAAATTATAATTTTAGCTGTTTCTTAAAGGTTATAATAACCAACAATTAAAAATATTTCTAAGTACCCCCAAGGATCCTCCCCAGCCAGGATCCACATCTTCCCCGGTCGCTCGCCGAGCTTGATCTCCTCTGATCCGGGGTGGACTAAGCGCGCCCCGGTTTCAGTAACCTAAAGCCCATACCTTTTTTTGTTTTTACATCTGGACTTGATGAATGCCAGCACCCTCTACCCTAAACTCTAAACCGGATTCAATAACCTGCTTATTTCGTGGTTTAGGTTCGGTGCTGAAATCGTAGAATGGGGCTACCTTTTTTCGGGCGTTATATATCATTGTCGTAGACACCGAAAGGCGCACAAGATTCAACTGTTATCTGAGTTGGGGCAGGAGCCAAGGTCTAGGGCTTTATGGTACAGGGTGTATTACACCTCATGATAGGGTTACTATGAGTTGGGCTTACGATGACGGGTACCGTCAGGGTTTCCATGAGGGTTGCTCCATGGGTTGCCAAAGAGTATCATAAGCTTTCTATAATCGCTCTATACGATCAACTGAAGGGCACAATGAGGTTTCCATAAGGCCGCTATAAGATAGCAGGTTCAGGCCCTAGAGCTGCTAGGCCATAAATATGTTGGGTTCGTCGGGTTTTGGACCTTCAAATGAAGGTACCAAGTGCTCAGAATCCCCGACATGCAGCATCGGGCTTATTCCCCTCGGCTTTTTCTGCCTGTCGGGTGTCTGTACAGCCTGGGGTTGGGCAAGGCTAGAGGAATGTCAAGTGCTCCAAACAACAGCCAAACTTTGTGCACACCGTTCATGGAAATCCTTAAGAACATAGTTCTAAACACGCAGCCGACTTATGAAACAAGACGGACCTAGGACCTAAGCATAATGAGACCCCTCAGCCCAATATCCAAAAACCCACACGTGCTTACAGCCATTCTTTAGACAGGCTTGATTGGAGCTCGCCCGGCCGTCAAGCCCCAAACTAATCTCGGAAAGACCCCTGAATGCCCTAAACCCTAAACACCCCTTTGAAATTCAATGAACTCCCTCAGCCCGAATTAAATAGCTAAGCCTTAATACTTCTTTGAGTTTCAATGCAACCTATGATCCCAAACCCCTGAAAACCCTTTGAGTTTCAATGAAATCCTTCAACCCTGAACACCCTAAACACCCTTTAAGTTTCAATGAAAGCTCTCAACCCTAAATCCCTAAACACCCACCAGTAGGGGCCTTAATAATTAGAATAGGGTTTTGGGGCCCATTATAATACTATAATTATATTAAGGAACCCCAAAAATAGTATAGGTAATTACTAAGACCCCTATATTACAACCCCTTTGAGTTTCCGCCCTGCCTCGGCACTCTCGGCAGCTTCACGGAAACAGCCTTTTGCCTCTTGCAGGGCGCGTGGAAGGGTTGTAGTTACGGTTTAGGGTTGTAGGGCTTTGGGTTCTCGAGTTTTCAGGCTTCGGGCTCATAAGTCTTAAGGGTTTCCGGCGTTGAGGGTTACAGCTGCTTTCCAATATTTGTGTTTGGGGTTTAGTTAGGGCTTCAGGTGTTAGTGCTTTAAGGCGTTCAGGTTTAGAGCTTGAGGGTTTAGGATTGATTGTTCAGAATAACCCGCACCTTTGACTCGCGGGTGGTGGCTCATCGAGCACTCAACCCGGTGACACTCAACTGTTTTCCCCTCCTGCCAAGCAAGGACGAAGCCCGCATTGCAGGGTAACTTCGAAGTAACAGAGGACAAGGCTGTACTCGTGACAGCTAATTGGCATTGCACCTGGTTTTCGGGTTTGGGGGTTTAAGGGGGGAGCCCAGCGTTCACGTTTTTCTGAAGTGCCATAGTCAGTACTACTCGTCTCAGCTAAACAAGTTGCAAATAGGCCATTCTTACAACAATCACAGCTATGATCAGCAGTGGGATGACGTTTTGTGATCTTATTACTGTTCTGTCTTACTTGTTTCGGCTTTTCGCGGCCTCAGGACTTGACGGTTTAGGGTTTCTTGGTGTAAGTGTTGCAGTTTTCAGATTCTGCTGCTATAGGGCTTTATTGGTTGGCTTCTTTCTTTTGCAACAAGGTTTTGTTTGTCTCCCAGGGCTTGGGGCTTTTCAGTGTTGGACTAAGGCTTGGGGCTTCAAGGCTTTAGGGTGTAAAGGCTCTGGAAAGTTGGCGCTGTCCGGTTCAGGGCTTGGTATCAGGATCCCTGCCGACAATGGGGTCTGTATATATATATATATATATATATATATATATGTATATGTATATATACATATATATGGTCACGTGCTCCGCGGCCCCCCCCTTCCCCCCCAAAGGTCAATGGTCCGGATATAGGGTGGGACCCCCCCTCCCCTGTGGTGTGGGGTGTGGGGTCCCTCTTCCCCCTGTGGGGTGGTTGTGGGTTTTTTGGGGTTGAGGGTTTAGCTTAAGCTTTTGAGTGTTGGGTTCATACGGTTACAAGGTATAGCGCTTCGAGTCGACATGGGGAGGATTTGCGGTGTATGTTCTTCTTTCGGCTTAGAGCCTGCAGTTAGGTGGGGTTTAGGGTTGGGTGTAGGGTTTGAAGTACAAGTTAAGGATACTCAAAGCAGGGGCACACGCTGCGTTATAGGGTTTACGGCTTGCTTGCGAAGGGCTTGTGTGCGAGCCTTGGCCGCCAGCACCATCCCACCATCCAGCGGCAGCTCCAACAGCCCCGACCCCTTTCCGCACACGCCAGCCCCCCCCCCCCCCACCCCTAGCAGACCGTACCATTGGGGGGGGGCTGGGAACGCCAGACGCCTGACCATATATGACCATATACATGTATCATATAATTGTTACTGAGTATACTGTATAATTCAATATCATATTGTGTTGTTTTATATCAAATGATGTTACATTATACTATATTGCATGATGTTACAGTATATTAGACCATATGACATCATATCATGTGACATTATGTTATGCAGTATTCTATCATTTTATAATCACATCATTCTATACCATATAACATAATATATTAGCAATATAATATGATGTATCAAACTTGTGTGCATGCACCTATATCCCTACATGCTTCCTCTACAGGAAGGCTTTCAGGACTGGACCTGACAGGTTCAGGCCTGCAGTCGCTAGTGCTTAAGGTTTTATGTACAGTTCTTTCAATGCAGGGCCTCATGTTATGTTATACTGTATGATGTTCTACTACATGGGCGTTTCACAGACTAGGGGCACCTTCGTCACACTTCCTTTTCACACGGATCTTGCTATTCCGTGATGAGGTGTTGGGGCCCAATCTTCCCTGAAACACCTTACGCTACCCTAAACGCTACAGGCCCTAAAACCCTGAATGTTCTCGGGTTGACGCCCCTTGTGCTAGCAATAGCCGAACGTCTTCGCATCCATGTAGGCTAGATGCAGGCTTTCAGACTTTCTTAGGGGTGGTAGGGTTTGAGGTTGAGGGTGAGAAGGGTTCATGGTTTAGGATACGGCTGATAAAAAAACAAAAAAGTCAGCATTGAATAGCCCCACCACCCCAAAAAACAGCGCAGGGGCAAACAGAAGCCTTCCCAAATACCGAAGATCGGAGGTGCGCGAGCCTCAGCGGCTTTGTCTGCCGCCTCCTGTTTCACGCGGCCGGATTGGATTTCCTGACGATCCTCGCAAACATGCCGGGATTTGGGTTTGGGGATGTTGATGGCATATGGAAAAGCTGGTCTCAAGGACGAGGAGGATTAGGGTTCATGCAGAAACCCCCTATGTGGCCCAACAAATGCAAACCCCGGAAAAAGGATGTCGTGCCTGACCTTGGTCCGGCTAGTAAGCACTTTGAAATTTGGGTCTCCATTTTCCTACTGCTCTCCATGTATAGAGACCCTATACTAGAAAGGGTATGACATGGTATGACGGTATAAGCGTGCTACTGGGCGACCCCTCTCCGAGTCTTCAGTTCCATCATATCTTCTGTAAAGGGTCCAGTGTTGTGGAAGTCTTAGGGCTTACGGAAGGTAGTGCTCATCTCGAGCCTATGCCCATTCTAACACGGTTTACCAGGAACTGCTTAGGGACCCACAATGGGAAATCATAATACAGAGCCCTGAAAACGGCAATTAATTTATAGTTCAGGTAGAGCTTAGAGATGAGAGTTTAAGGCTATCCGGCATTACCTCAAAGCGATAGCCTCCTAATCTTTAACAAGGAAATCCTGAAGTTCAAGAAACCGTCAAATGCAAAAACTTATGACCCCTTTTGGGTCAGAATCCCCAGCAGCCAAGGGATTGGAAAAAAGATCCTATCTTAAACCCAAACAGATGGCAACCCCCCCCTTCCTCAGCCCAGTCTCCTGGCTTAAGCCAAACACAAACTATCTTGGCTTCGCTCAAACCCGTCGCAAACGACAATGAATGCTCAAATGCCTTCATCAACTGCGCTTTTGACAGGGCTCTCTGATTTGGGGTCCCGGCGCTCTGACACTCACATCTCACTGGGATGGCTCTGATATCCCTGAACGAAAGACTCCTTCTTGAGGGAATCTCACGAGATTTTCAAAAAACCTTAAGGGAGGGAACCTGAGTTCAGGGTTTGGTGCCCCAAGATGCCCAACTCTTCTTACCAAGACCCCTCAGCTTGCTGCAGAAGCCCCGGCCCCTAAATCCGGATTGAGAGAAAAACAGAGGTCTGACGACGTAACAACCATGCCCACTTTCTGCAACTCCCGTGTATAAACAATATCAATATCAATATATATATATATATATATTTAGATATAGATATAGATATAGATATGCATATGTGTGTGTGTGTGCAAGCACACACACACACTAGTACATGTACATATATATGTACATATACATAACTCTCTCTCTCTCTCTCTCTCTCTCTCCGCGTCTAATAGGGTTCATATTTAGTTATATTGCTTGACAACAACACACACACAAACCAAACCCTCTCTATCAAGGCCCATCCCTCCCCTTGTGTTGGAGACTCTTGGTCCCATCATCGGCCTCAGTCAGCTGCTTCGCCAATTGCTCCAGATCTTGTTTTGCCTCTGCCATGGCTAAGTGAAGGATTTGAGACCTAAACACCCGAATACCAGAAACCCTACAAAACGATAGGAGCGGACGGCTAGGCTGCATACAGTTGCTTTTGATCTTTCCGTTCGAAGTGGCGGGGCAGAAGGCTTGAGGGTTCGTGGTTAATGGAAGCTTGAATGTAATTTGAGAACCTCAAAGCTTTTCAGGAGCTTGGGGGTAGCTGCGTACGCATAGACTAAGCATAGGGTTTTTGTGTCGACACGGGATCGTATGAGGGTTGCGGTGTAGCTCTTGACAGAGGCAGTTCACGCTACTGCAAAACTTAGAGCGGCCGGCTTCCTACCTAAAGCCGGAGTGCATTTCAATGCTTCACTCTCTGTGCGCCTGTGCATCACATGCTGAAAACTCAACGGCTTGAGGCAGAACGGTACAAATAGAACCAGATCAGCTCTAGCACCAGGACTTTCAGCATATTCATAATAACACTACGAACAACACTGTCGTCGACAGCACGAACCCGCGAAGCGCACGTGGGCTTGAATGTCTGCTTGACTGGAAGCAGCAAGCTGAAGGGTTAGGTTTTTGGGTTCCTTCAGGTTCAGTCCGTCGCCAATGGGACAATCCAGTCCAGGTCGGTGAGTCTGCGTCAAATACGAACTTTGCATGCTGGCGGAGTTTTGTCAAAGTGTACTATGACCTGTGCGGCATCTTCCTTCGTTCTCGGTGTCTCTGTTGATCCTTTTCCTACTTTCGCTTTTGGTATGTTGTATGAGCAGATCCTACGAGGTAGCCAGGTAGGCGACTGCATCGTTATTGCTGACCGAACCTCTCGCGCAGAATCACCTGCACGGTCTGCTAACATGTCCTGTTCTTCTCCAAGCAGTGTGATCAGACCGATGCAGCCTCGACAGCTTGCACCAAACAGTCTTCAAGGCAACACGGGTCGCGCAAAATGAAGTCGCAGCTGTTGCACATTCTTGCATCACGATCAGGATGCTCCTCGTCCACCATGCCTCAGAGCTACTTCATGACTGCACAAAGCAAGCCTTCCAAAGAAGACGACCAGCGCGCTCGAACTGATCGCTGGCCTGGCATGGCTGGGAGGTGAGGCCATGCAAGCTTTTCGAGATAAGGATCGGTGCTTCTACTGTTGCTGGTGGTGCTATTGCTACTACTACTACTACTACTACTACTACTACTACTACTACTACTACTACTACTGCGACTGCGACTACAATCGAAACCCCCTAGCGCCACTATTGCCGCCAATAGACAACAACAACTACTACTACAACTACGACGACGACGACTACTACTACTACCACGTAGTACTACCAACACCACTACCACTACCGCTGCCGCTACCGCTGCCGCTACCGCTACCGCTACCGCTGCCGCTACCGCTACCTCTGCCGCTACCGCTACCGCTACCGCGACCACCACCGCCGCCGCCACCACCACCACCACCGCCACCACCACTACCACTACCACCCCTGCTACTACTACTACTACTACTACTACTACTATTACTACTATTACTACTGCTGCTACTATAACTACCACTACCACTAGCCCTGCTGCTACTATACTACTACTACTACTACTACTACTACTACTACTACTACTACTACTACTACTACTACTACTACTACTACTACTACTACTACTACTACTACTACCACGACGACGACGACGACGACGACGACTACCACGACCACTACTACCACTACTAGTACTACTACTACTACTACTACTACTACTACTACTACTACTACTACTACTACTACTACTACTACTCCTGCTGCTGCTGCTGCTGCTGCTGCTGCTGCTGCTACTGCTACTGCGTAGTACCACCACCAGTACCGCTTCCACTACGACTACGACCACGACCACTACACATAGGTGTGGCAAAGAACCAGAAGTCTGAACGTGCCAATCCATTCGAACAGCCTTGCTTTTCGAGCCAGCTGCCTCACATGCTGTCTTGTGTAACTGGGAAATGATGCCAAATAGGGGGCCCGTCCCCCTGAATCAGACCACTGGGTATTCATACTCCCAGATGTGCTGCACCTGGCCTCCTCGAGCTTCTTAGCTTCCAAGAATGCCTGGCGCATGCGGAAAACCAGATACTGTGAGTGCACCCTTCAAGATCTGCCGCACACAGGGGAACATGAAGCACCATAACTACCTCGCCGCTGCCTTCGTCGGTGGAGTTCACTAGCACTTTATACAGTGTAGCAGCCACGAGCTAACGCCTGTCAGCCCTACCAAACCAATCGTTTAATCAACACCCGGACAATTTCGGCCGAGTATTTCTTGTTCATTGCCTGGGACTCTCTACGGAATCCTTCTGCGCAACGCAGGAACGGCAAGTGATCGCATGTGGTTGTTTGCACTTCCATGCTTGCAGCAACTCAGACTGGATGCGTGCACCTGCCCGCACCCCGCCAAGCGGATCGTGTGTCTGCTGACTGCGCGACATCTCTCGAACGGAAACATTTGCGGTTACGACGTGAGGCAACATGCATAGTCGATACAAAACCCGACTGCAGGCTGACAGATGCTCAGCTGATCAACCTTCCGGGGATTTTACAACTCGCAAGTCCTGACCAACTGCCGTCCAAAAACCGGTCTCTCCCCTCTCTCTCTCTCTCTCTCTCTCTCTCTCTCTCTCTCTCTCGCTCTTCCAAAAGTTGTCTATCAGGCACGTCGAGCAAAGTGCACGCACAATAATGTTAAATGTTGATACTGTTCATGGGTCGCTGAGCCTGAAGTCGCGGCAAACATGCAAGTGTGCTTTGCTCCTTGGAAGATTGTGAAGGCTTGCTCTATGCCGTACTTGGCAGAAACCAGCTTTTTCAGAAGCAACAGCTGTGACTGGGTGTGAGCATTGCCAGTGCGGTAGCACCCACACTGCAAACAGCAGCCACCACATGACAGTACTGCACACATTGATATCGGAGCCATACCAAGGCCACAATGCAAAAGCACTACAACTACGTTCAAGTCTTTCGGTTCGGTGCTGGCATCTTGAACATAGCGACCGAAGAACTCAAAGTTGCATTAGTTTACCCATGCCGCACTTCGACTGACAGCAGTTCTTGGAATATGACAACTGCTTCTACCGACTTTTCTGATGCAACCACGACCAGGTGGAGCAGACTTTACTTGGGACGACGAGTGTAGTCGTCAATTAATACGTAGAAGAGGATTCGTTTAAAGGGGTCTATAAGGGTTACTTTAAGGGTACTATTGTACAGGAGACTTTATAATTAGAATAGGGTTGTGGCACGTTTGCCCCGCACTTTCTTCTGTTCGTTTGGGGGTGTGTTTATTTAGAATAAGGAACCCACCAAAATAGTATGAAATGTTCAGGCCTATTACGAGACCTCTGGCTCTGACTCCTCCATATATGGGTTTAAGGGTTTATTGGCTTTCAGACGAAACCTGAAATCTTCCGGCAAAAACACCAACGCGTTAAGATCACAACTGTGGGTCTGGAGATCCATGTTCCTAGGGCCCTGACGGTACCCTTATGAGAAACTCCCTTATAACTTATAGTTGTCCTTATAGGAACCGTTAATTTAAGGGTTCCTTTAACAAGGCCAACCGTCGGATCCTTAACTTGTGTTCCTTCAAGCCTTTTCCGTTCCAACACCCTAAGCCCTTTTTGTGAAGGCGGTCTCTCTGAACCACCCTGAGCCATGAACCCCAAACAGAATTCTTGGGACCTTAGGACTGTGCTGTCTCAGACATTGCTTACGAACTCCCACAGCTCTAACGGCTTTCGGACTTTGGCGCAGGCGCACATAAGCAAAAATCGGAAGCCAGAGCCCTCTGCGTATCTTGAGCGGGACGCGTCTATTCGCATTCCCCGAGGTCGTGCTCGCCACAGTGCCTTGTGTGTGTTTGGGATGCCCATGGTGCACTCCCCACGCTGTGGCAGTGTGGTGCGCCCCCGTGATTTTGGACTCACTGGGGTGGTTCTGGGAGCCTCACCAGTGCTCCTGAAATGGCTCTGCGGCAGGGCCTGGACTTCTGCAGGAATGTGTTCTTTCGCAGTTTGGAGTCTACACTGGCACAATGACAACAGGCTTTGTCTGCAAGGGCTTCGTGCATCGTCCCCAGGGGTTAGCTCGCTTTTATCGAGGACCAATGCTTTTCATGAAGACACCGAGGGACGGCACAAACGCAAATTTGCGGACTGTGTTAGCCAATCCGACATTTAAGTAAGCTGCGAATTCACGCGCGTACAGGAACGATGGCCACCCCCAGCTCCCCGAAAAGGCATGCCACGATGGAAGCGGGCGCAGGCGCGAGGGGCGACGCAAAATTTGAGCGCTCAGGGCGAGAATGGATAGCATCGCCCGCAAGATGGAAAGTGCTGAAACGACCTCCATTACAAGCCCAGTCACATTTAGCCTTGTTGCTGCTATCCGCACTGCCACCACGGATACCGAGTACCCTAGCCCGAAAGGGCAAAACGAGCCCCAAGAGGTTAAAGGCCACCTCCCCAGCCCAACTTCTCTGGAACCTCGGCCGCCCGCTGCCGTGTAGAGCTGGGAAGAAAGTTGGAATCTTCCAGAGGAAGCTCCTCTCATGGAGAAGGGCTCCAGCAGGATTGAGCATTTCGGGTCTAAAGGGATGGGGGTTCCAAGCATGCAAGGTTTAGGCTTTCTTTAAGGGTTAGCGTAAGGTTTAGGATGCAGGGTTTAGGAGGCAGAGGAGAATGGGGGTTTGGGATTATTTGGGTGCGTCGCCTACAGCACCAGATGAAGGTGCACGGTATTTCCTATGCAAACGCACCCCCGAAAGGTCCGAACCCTCATATCAAGCGCAACCTCAGCGAACCTTTAACACCAAACCCTCTCAATTGCCCTAAATGAGACCCCTGAACTAGGACCCTCCCCTGCAGTTTCGCTTTAGATGAATACAGAAAGAAACCCTTAGGCACATCTTTGCTAATTGTCCAAACTTCTGAACTGCCGTATGCCTAGCATCCCAAACGGACGGTCAAAGTCCTTGGCCAACTGCTGCCGGATCTGAGCGGTGCCAGGGGTTTCGCCGTCGGATGAGCTTTTCTGTTAGGCCCGGCACTGAATGATACGACACATATCCGCAAGTCAGATCCTCTTGAACCCAGCTCAGGAGTTCATAACGTTTCACGGCACAGTACTCCGATTCCGGGAGTTGTGTAGTAGTTCGATTTATACTGCATGTTGCAGGGTTCCTTCAGGGATCTACATGATTTGGGAAGGGCGAAGTCTCCTGTGATCACGCTCCGTCTTGTTTGATGCTGTGTCACTTCTGCGAGCAATGGATGCCAAACCTTCTTAGCTTTGAGACCAGCCTGTAAACCTGGAAGCCCAGAGACAACGGGGAGTTTAACAACATGCGGGACCCCAACATAAACTCGACATAGTAGGATCCTTACAGTTTCACAGCTGCCATGGGCGGATCGACCCAGGGACCGGCAGCACGGCTTTGAGCATTGGGAAATCGGGAGGGTCAAGCAGTCAGGATTTGAGGAATACCCAGTTTTTCGCCTCTCGGCTAGAGGGCTCCGCCGGCATTGCAAGCTTGACTGGAAAGAAAGTGGGGTACTTGACAAAATTCTCAGCGTGCTGCTGCATATAGGTACTCCGTGGGGTTTTAAGGTACCCCTAAGTCAGAACAGACTGCCAGAGGTTCGTGGGTTTAGGGCAAGTTTGAAGCCTAAATACTTGCGCCCCCTAGGCTTAAGCCATGGAAACAGAACCCCACCGCCTGCACCCAAACCCGAATCCATAATGCAGACTTCTGAATCCTTGACAATGCTTTTTCAAGCAGTATGGTACACATGTTTACTGCTATTGTAGTCACCGTCATTTACGCCTCTGAATGTTGCTACCACTTGCAGTGCCACTGCTGCTTCTAGACGTGCGGCCCGCATGGATGGCGCGGTCGACATCAGGGACTCCTCCACTGGCGCATCATATGGAGGCTAAAACTTAGAGGCCTTCAGGCCTAGTCCAACACGACTAATCGCTTCCCCGATTTATTAAAACACCCCAGAAACACTTTGGGGCCAATCCTACCGAAATCATCCCCAATTTGCATTGGGGGGGGGGTGGGTCCGGAGCAAAAGCAGGAGGGGGAACGAAGAGCTAGAGAGAGCCGTAAAAGCAAGAGCAGGGTTCCTCAAAAGTGACACAACAAATTAACATGCCCCCTGATAATAAACACACTCTCCGAGTTTTTAGTGGGAGGGGGGTGCCACTGTTTGATATGAGGGCCCCCTGTGATCAGAATTCTGGCTGTGGCTGCTTGTCTCGACAATCATTTCGATTCTGTCACTATATCCTTTCTCTCTGGACACCACGGCCCCAAGGGCCGTGTTACATCAATATCTCATGTTGTGAGCATAATCATAACCATCGCCATTTTCATTCTACTAGTATTACCGGTGCGCATATTACGATGGGCGGATTTTAATGCTTCATCCCTGCCGCCGCTTCCAACAGTGTACTTCCTGCCGTTGCTCGAGTGTGACTATCATCGCGGCTGCTTGCCTCACTACGTACTGTACCTATCGTGAATGCATTTAGGGTTTAGGGCATGCGGTTCGGGGCGTTGGAGCAGTTCCAGTGTTCAGGCTTGAGATCCTTCTGTTTAGGCTATAACCTTTACTCAGCAATGGACGCCTCGCTTGCCAAGTCGGCCTTAGTGGGCCCCGTGTCTGGATGCCCCGTCAACCCTTCTTGAGGTTGCACGGCTTGTAGAGGGTTCTTTGTGATATTGTAAGCGTTTTCTCAACCCAAAACCTGACCGGTGATGATGGGTAGCCACAATAGGCTTGTGCTAAGCTCTGCACATGCTCTAATCAGCTGAGATCCCCACCACATGCGCACGTACATGCATACATACACACACACACACAATACATACATACATACATGCATGCATGCATGCATACACACATACACACATACACACACAATACATTTTTTGTGACTCGTGCTCGACAAGTCAGACGAGGTTTGTGGAGATTCACAACACACACAATACATACATACATACCTACCTACCTACATACCTACCTACCTACATACATGCATGCATACATACACATATACATGCGTACACGCTCTGCATAGCATTAAAACAATCGTTAAACCAGGCTCCCCTAATCTTCTGAGAACCCCGTAGCGCCGAAGGCAAAAGACTAAAGCCCACACAATACATGCCTAGCCCTCTCTCACAAGGCCGGTCCTCCAGCCATTCGGCCAAGCTGACAAAGGCTTTGGCACCCTGCGCTTTCAGGGGGTTGTGGCCATTCTTCCCAGAGGCAGTACAAACTTTTTGGTCACATGATGTGAACATGATTGAGGCGGGGTGGATTGCTCTGGTGAGTATCATCTTGTTTTCTACACACCAACAACGGCAACGAGGCCCGGAGTTCCGTGCCACGAGAAGGAGAATGGGGGCGACGCGTACGGCTACCACTACTTGCCATATAGCCCGGTGCTCAGGCTGAATCCTCACAGAGTGCTGGTTGTCTCCAATGTCTGTCTCTCTGTGTGTATTGCATGAAACCCATGCGCAAGAGTCGTCATTTAATCCCACCTAACGTCTATAGCGTCTGTTGCCACTACCGATGCGCAGCCCAGATGCGGTCAATCATCACTGTCACGAGTGTGACGTAATGCGAGTGTCAGCTGTATGTCCAGCAGTCTGGCCGTCATTCAATGCACACGAGATTTGCAGAAGCTTCAGGGTTGAAGGTGAGCATCTCCCTGCCCATTCTGCGTACAAGCTTCACACCTCTTCCGATTTCCGACGGCCTGAAGGTACACGTCCTACAGAAAAAACCATGCAAGCACCAAGGCCAAAGCCTTGTTTTCGAATCCCGGCCTCAGACACCTCCAAGCACCGAAGCCCTAAATCCGAACCTCGACGAGGTCCTGAACCCCGAAATCCCAACACAGGATGTGGGATTCATGGACCAAAAGGCCTTTTCATGCCGACCATGCTGGGGCAGCATGTTGTCCTCACAGATACATCTGCTGGCATGACTTATGGCTGCAAGTGTTGTTGGAATGGAAGTGTTTGGAGGTTATGAAACATGAGTGGTCTGTCCAGGCTTTGTCATTGGACTTGCTTCGTGACGTTGTTGTTGCAGGTGCTCGCATACGATGTGACGGATGGGCATTAAGGATTTTTCGATGATTCTGGGTGCGCAACCTTGAACCCTAAAGTTCCCCAAGCACAGGGGATGCAGCTTGTTGCAAGTCCCTGAGCCGGCCTGAGCAGTATATAGATCGAGCGAGGGATTTGGTTTGCCCAGTTTTACGGGCTTGGTGTGGCGTGCAGGAGCGATAAGATGCCGTGGCCGTGGGCCACGGAAATCAAACGACTCAGCACCTCAGGAGCACAGTTCAGGCTCAGCCCGGGCCACAAAAAAGTGACAGAGCGCAGCGAGCTCCGTGGGTGTAGTAGTCGCCATCGCCGTCACCGCCGCTGGAACAGAAAACTGTCGCTGCTGTTGCTGCAGTTGTTGCAGTTGTTGCTTTTGCTGTTGGTGGCCGTGGTCGCCTCAGTGCTGGTGGGAAGGACGCTGTTTTACATAACCAGCATCAACAGTAGCACAGTAATGATGCTAGGCCTTATCGCCGTTTTCATTACCGTAGTACTTTGCAGTGCCATGGCCACCATCACGCACCACCGCCGTCAACAGCAACATCAGCTTTATGATCATCGCGAATACGGCATGATGGTCACCCCTGTCGTCATGATGGTCGTGTGTGGAAGTTATGTCATCATGCGGTGGCACGATAGTCAATAGTATTTGCTTTAGCCAATTGAATCTCTATGTCTCTCTCTCTCTCTCTCTCTCTCTCTCTCTCTCTCTCTCTCATGTCCCAGAAGCGGAAACCAAACCTTGTGCGGTTCATGTGAGCGGCAGGAATGCTGAAAGAACTTGGTGGTGTGGGACGGGGGGATTCGGGGTGGGGAGTACTTCCTCTTTACGTGATTACCTCGTGAAACAAACAGCCGTGTGATATACTGCTTGGGCTGTGTGCTCAACGGCCTTGCAAACTTTCGTAGATTGGTTTAGCGCTTCATTTAGCTTAAGCACGAAGCCCAGGCCCCAGCATCTTTACCAACTCGACAGGTCCTGTGCTTCCGCAAGAAGCTTCCAAGGCGTCCCCTCAGGGGCTTAAGGTTGGGGCGTTCGTGTGGGTAGACCCAAACCATCCCACGGAAGGAGCTTGGGAGGCAGTCATGGAACACCGTTTACGAGCGCAGGGTTGTGACTACAGGGAGGCAACTCGTCATGACAGCTGAACCAAATCTACATGAGTAGTGTAGGGGCCTTAATGATTAGAATAGGCTGTTGGGGCCCATTATACTATATGTTGAATAACAGTTGAATTAAAAGCCCCTAAAATTAGTATAAATAGGAAATTCTTAATGCCCCTACATTAGGTGTAATTAGGAGCTTAGCTTCCGTGTTCGCCGGAGCTGAAGGCGACAAGAACGAAGGTTCGCTCTGAGGGCATCGTCTCACCGTTGATCGATCCAGGATTGTATCCAATACGTCTGCACTTTAACCCTAAACCCTAACCCTGTTTAAGCATGGGGCAACTTCAGACAAGCTTTGATGCAATGCCTCAGAAACCTGAGTTTGAGGAAGGATTGCACGGTGAACTAGCTGAAATTCAGTTCCACAAGCTATAGTTCTACCACATTCGAATGAAATGGTACAGATCCGCTGGTTTTCTTCATTCATGAGAAGCCCATGCAAAACTGAAAGACAAAGATTGCACAACCAGGACACGAAACCTTGGGAAACAGAGGCGAGCCGCGAGCTGTATTTCGTTGCTTCCGCGCATTTTTCTGTGAATGTGGTTGGTACGTATATACAGCGAACTCACTCGCAATCCGCTCCCCGCCCCCGCTCGTATCAAAGCCTAAAGCCCTAAAGCCAAGAAAGCAGACCCGCAAGGGCTTGACAAGGTTCGCTCAAGGTAGTGGGATCGAGGACCCCTGTTGTAAGGATTTTTTTCGGGATTCCTGCTCTAGCTTCATCCCTCCGTCGGGGCCCTTTGATTCGATGCAAAAACCCTATACACCCTGAATGAACTTCCAACCCTAAACTCCTAAACCCTACGCTCTTCATGCAGCAAGCCCGAACTCCAAAATCCGCGCTTGAATATCGTAAAGCCTGCAGCGCGAACTCGCAGGAACCCAGCCCACCTGGTCCATGCCCAGCCTCTCCGCGTTGCTGAAGCACTTCGCGGCCTGACTTGGGGTGTCGGGCGTGCGGGTATGTAGATGTATGTATGCACACGCACATGTGCATGTGCATACATTGGCATATACGCATGTACGTGCTGCACATGCAAATCTGCGTTACACATACACACATACATGCATACCTACAGACACATGCAGAACTGCGAGTTAATACATCTGTATACATATACATATACATATACACATATTTCTAAATATGTATGAATGTATGCTTGTATACGAATCGCTGAGAGAAGACACGATCCAAAGACATATCGTGCAAGGGCGTTGGAAAATAGAAATCAATGCCTTCCAGGATTTGGGAGTTTCCGAAAATTAGGGGTCCCTTATTTTGGGGTCCTTATAATAAGGATCCTACTATTCAGGGTACCATATTAGGGTCCCCTATTTTCGGAAACTTCCATTTATAGTCTGGAGGTTGTGGTTTGAAAGGGGAAGGATGGATGAAGTTTTTAGGGCTTCGGGCCTGCCGGGAGTCAGGGCAGAGGAGCTTCGAGGTTATGGGCTTCGCGTCGACAGCTTGAGGTGAGGGTTTAGGGTTTTTTTGACACTCACACTCGGACAAGCCTGGCAAGGTCTGCAGAAGTAGGTTCGACGAGACTACAGGTTTGCTCTGAGTAGTTGGTTTCACTCTGAGAGGGTTTAGGGTTTAGGGGTTCAGGGTTGGGGGGGTTTCGGGGTTTAGGCTTCCCTAGTCTTGGGCATCTATGTAGCGTGCGTCTAGAACCGGCGGTTATTTTTCCAGCCAGCACGACAGCTACTAGCCTGATGGAAATTGAACATCGCGCCGCTGAACATGTCAGCTCCGATTGACTTGTTAAGGTAAGAAACCATGAATACTCACCCGCTACACACTTCAGGCTGTTAGGGTCCGTAGTCATAGGGGCCTGAACAACTAGAATAGCACCATTCGTAGTTGATTTGCAGGCTGCCCTTGTGGCGAAGATTCCATCGCAAACTCTGGTGCTGGCCCGGCCGGGCCATGCTTTTTGGCAAGTCTCTCGCGTTTCGAGCAGCATTCAGGTACTGGGAGGACCGTGCAAGTCACGCAGCAGGTGTGAAGAGTTAGTCATACTATCCCCTTTCTAGTCCTTCCAGAACTTCTTGACTACTAATCTTACCACAAGATGCCTATTGCAACTGTTCAGGCCGCATGCAAGCGAACCGTGGGAGGATCTTGGAGGTTGCAGGCGGGCTTCTGACACCGCTATGATGTGCGTGCATCTTCCACGAGCCTTTCACTCATCTTCGGCTTTACACCATCCAATTAAAACTGTAAGGACATCAGCAAAAGAGAAGCAAACTTATTGTGTCTGGTCTCAGTGCCTTTGCTGAACAGCGCCGGTGGCTATCAGCATACGAGGAGGTGGCCGTCTGTGTTGCACTCAGGCAGCCGGATCATCATTGCTGAGCGATGGGTTGGTAACCTTCGCTCATCTCTTGTTGCGCTGGTGCCGAAGACGTCGCACTTGCCCTCCCAAATTGCTCTGCCCATTGCCCGTCCACCTTAGTGACGAGGGCAGGCACGTAATAGATAAATGCATGTGCACAAAGCTGCTATGCATGATTAAGTCATGTCGCGCGGAAAGACAACGGCAACAACAGTTACGTGTTTGTATCCCAAAATGAATGGTATATGTATATGTCTATGCAAACATATATATATATATATATGTATATATATACACACATACACACCCTATGCGTCTGTACCATAATTGCATCTTCGAGTTTGGCCAGAACGTCTTCACACACACACACATATATATATATATATGTATCACAAATGTACATGTTTAGAAGCTTAGACAAGAAGGGAAAACAAGGAAGACCCCACCTTGGCAAAGAGGGGACACATGCACGGGCACGGACAGGGAGGCAAGCAGCAGCAGCCCGAAAACGTAGCCGTGCGCTGTTCCGGTGGGAAGATGCCCACCTGAGCCCAAAATTGGGGGCCTGATAATTGATAAAGTCACGGGTTTAGGGTTTAGAGTTTACGGTTTATAGGGTTTAGGGTTATGGGTATGTTTTTGCGGTCCTATAAGTTGGGGTTCTACGTGAAGGTCCCCCATTATCTTTAACCGCCACATTTCCATAGCCGAGATTCTTTGGTTTAGGGGAGCGTTGGGGCTCTTATGGTCATTGGACCTCGGGTGTACGGTTAAGAGTGTAGGGCTTTTTGAAGGAAACAAAAGCCTTCAGGCACGGAGTTAAACAAATTGGGAAACCTTCTGACACCCTGACACCCGAGCCTGAATACCACCGGATTTCGCCATCTCAATGTTCCTGTCCGCCACAGGAATACAAAGCGGCCAGCAAGGGCACCACGGGTCGAAACAGTTCCTGTTCAGGACTCTTGAGGTTTAGAGAGCAGGAATCAGAGCAGGATACTGGGTGTGGCAGTATGACTATATTCAGCAAGGAACTAGTAATTAGTTGTAGAAGTAGAGGAACCTTATTACTTTATGTCTCCTTGAGCCTTCATGCTTCACAGCTTGACGGTGCAGGTGAGGCTGGGAATGTCGCCTCTGAAGTAGGTACTGGAGTTGAGGGACTAGGGAAGTTTGAAAGCTCAATCCCTTTTGCACCCGGGCTTCTTGAACGCCAGCAACCCACTTGGCTTGAACCCTCAACCGAACTCTTAAGGTTGAGCTTTGGCTTTCTCGCTTTGAAGCAAGACACGCAGAGGCACGAACTGCGATATGTGTGAGCTCAAGTCCCGCATGTCTCGGATGGAGTTGCGGAAAACAAGCGACACCAACATAAACTCAGAGTGCTGGGATCCCGGTATTGAAAAGCCCCTAATCCCAAAAGCCGCACCCCTAATCTCAATACAAGCCACAAACGGTTGGATCCTTGGTGTGCTGTAGCGGGCTCAAAAATTCAACAAAGCCTTGGGGGTATGTTATACTATAATGAAAACAAGGAAACCCCCCAAAACCCTATTCTAATTATTAAGACGCCAAAATAAACCCTAAACCCTAAACCCCTAAACCCTAAACCGGCCAAGATTATGGACCTTCCGACTCCTACAAGAACCTCCCCTCCCAATCGCGAATTCGCAACCCCGGCTCTCCTGTATGGCCGCTTCATCATCGCCTCCCTTGGCTTCATTTCAGCACAGAAGTTCATACAATCGCCGAACAAACAAATACACGAAATAAATGCTGTATATACACATATACAAGTCATGTCTAGTTTCAGTACAAATACATACGTACATACCTGCAAGTATGCTCACATGCATACGTGCAATCATGCATATCTGCCTACCTACCTTGCATACGTACATACATGCATGCACGTAAGGATGCACCCTTACATGCCTACAGGCATGACTGCTTGCCTGCATGCATACATACATACGGCTTTGGGTTCCTGAGTTGCATGGCGCATTGTATGTTCAGAGCACTGGAGTGCACAGGTTATGATCAAAAACCGAGAATCAGAACCTCACTGCACGTGACACTCTCGAACAGGGTCACGTCTGTACCTCTTCCCGGCTAATTACACGGCTTCAGGCTGCCAAGAGAAGCTACAGTGTAACGCCTCAGCCCAGATCCGGGGAAGCCCTCCAACGAACCGAGTAGATCCTAAAACACTCCAAACCCCTTCAAAACCCTGTGAGTGCGAGCATCAGCACTCTAAGCCGTAGATCACCTAACCCAAAGCCTAAACATCCGCCCCCGTGTCGGCGAGGCTCATGTCGGCCCATGCCGAAGTCAACGAGCCATCGCCACGCATCACCTCGCCGGTGCACAGGTCGATGTGTGGGTTGGATTGTATCAGGCTTCAGGGATTACCCGGGAAACCCTTCCTTGCGCTAGGCTTTAGCTCCGTGCGTTTTCATGGACCCGCACCCTCCGCCAGCGGTACATGTAGGTGACCTCATCCGTAACTGTGCCATCTGGGAGTACTTTGAAGGCCGACTTCTGCCACTCGTCCTCGTTGATCCTGGCACAGGTGTGTGGTGCTATTCTAGATGGGGGGCTTGCTCTCATGTTGGAGTGTGCCTGGCTAGTACATGAAACATAGCTGGCCTGTAATATGCATGCTGCTGTAACTGTTACAACCTACAACAAGATGAAGACATATCGTCTGCACCAAGAGGTCTGGGTCCTGAAGATCCAATCATTGTCCTTGAAGAAGGCCTTGCCTTTCTCGAAATTGAACACTATTGGCACGAAGGCTTGCCATTCCTTCGTCCAGTTTGAATCGTTCATCTTCCAGGCAGCTGCTATGCCAAGGATGTACCCAAAGAGTGTGGGGTCGCGAAACCAAGTTTGCGGCAGGTCATGAAAGAATGACCAAATTGCAGGATTGTCTTCCGACTGGATCCACTTTGCATCATTGAAGATCACCAGGGTCTCGTGCGCAAGATTGTCCTCTAGCCACCAGACCCCTCGCATCTCTTCCGGGCAGAACGTCTTCATCTGGAGGGTCTTCTTGTAAATCTCAGGATTCAAGGCATCTACAGTCTGCGCGAGACAGGGGTTGCATCGCCCGTTGATGCAGTGTGCTAAGGGGAAGCATGCGCAGCAACAGCACGATCGCTTGCTCCACCAGTCTACAGCGCTGCAAGGGAGCTGATACTTCGAGGAGTCCAACTGCACCGGTTGGTAGCTCCCCGGGTAGGACTTGGCATCCCAATCGATATTCGCCATGAACCTTCTGACTGCTACAACTACAGTGCGGCAGACATGCGCTGAAATGCAAAACGGTTCAGACAGGGTCGCCAAAAGGAGGCAGCCAATGCAAAGAGCCTGCCTGGCTTCAGCATTGCTATTTTCCAGTGATCCCTTAGCCGGCGAAACCCTAACGGCCAAATGCCGGAAATCACTACTCAACCATAAACCCCAAGACGCATACGCTCCGAAATCATCTAACAATTGCAGGACAACAGTGGGAGCCTTTACATCAACTTTTTCGGCGCTTTGATCCATAAACAATTTTGGGTTTAGGGTTTTGGCGGCTCTAAGACCCCAAAGCGGTGGGCGGCCTCTTTCAGTGCCCCGTGCTTGAAGAGCTCCTTCGGGTCAGCTCCCGTGGGTGGAAAGGGCTAATGCTAATCTAGGGGTCTTGAAAAGGTTTTGGGGGCTCCTTACTTTGGTCATAGTCCTACTTGTCGGGTATCATGGGGAATTAAAGGTTAACCTTTTTGCTTATATAGGGATTATATAGGGGCTAGACTACCCAAAAAAGGTTAAAGGTTACCTACTCGACTACTAGGTAGTAGAATATACGCCCAAACCCTATTCTAATTGTTGAAGCCCCTACATGCTCGGGCTAGGGTTTGAGGGCTAAGCCGAGCCTTTCTGGCTGCATTGGGTTTAGGATGAGGGTTACATCTCAGAGCTTTGGGCTTCAGTAGGGTTTAGGGCGACACGGAGGGATTAAGGTTAGGGCTACCATGCTCGGTCTAAGTTCCCCAGGCCTGTGTCGTTTAAGGCTTTCGGGTGACCCCGAAGGTAAAGCGACAGCAACCGGGGGGAAAGTGAACGCGAAATGCCCGAGGTCTGTAACAGGTGGCATGACCACTTGCACAATCGGCATGTTTGGGCCGGGGGGGGAGGGGCGCACGAGTCTTAACATCGCGCTGCTGCCCTTGGCATCCCAAGAAAAACCGCAGACAGCGCCGCAGTGCATCTTGAAGGATGTCTGGCAGTTCTATACGACACCTAGGCCCACGTCCAAGCTGAGCCTCAGGCAGCCCAAAGGGTAGCAAACAGTCCTGCCCCTGCTCCAGCCAGGTTTGTGCCGACGAGGTGTCTGCGAAGCCCTGCAGCAGGGTTGCCGACTGTTCCTCGGTAGCATCAAACAGGCATCAAACAGTGTGTGTGTGTCTACATATATATATATGTATGTATATATATATATATGTTTATATGTGGATGTAGCTATTTCTCAGTCATATATTGGAGGTGTTTTCTGATCGCACGACAACGACGACTAAATAGGCAGTGGTCTTGCTCACGGACAGCAGTAGCGGCAACAGCCGACATGTAGGTGAGTAGTAACTATGTTTTTTACGTCGCAGTTACAGCAGGGATAGGTGACGGCGTAGGTGGTAGTAGCTTAGTGGTAGTTGTCGTCGTAGTGGTAGTGGTGTCCGTGGCCGTGGTCGTAGCCGTACCCGTGGTCGTGTTGGCGGCAGTGGTCGTCGTGGCGGCGGTGGTGGTAGTGGTGGTGGTCGCGGTAGCGGAAGCCGTAGTGTGGGTAGTACTCTAGCTGCCCTGTACCACTCCGTCATAGTCTTCTGGTTGCATGTGTTCCTTCTGCGTCGTACAAGCCACATAGAGCTGGAGGGAAGGGCAACGAGTCGCAGAAGTCCTGTATGGCACTTGGAAAGAGCTCTTTGCAAAGAACCTCACGGGGGCCTGCCGAGCATCGGAATCCTAACCTTTCAACTCTCCATGCAACACTCGCAACTGGGACATCACGGGTGCGCCGCAAGGCTTTGTCTGCTAACAATTCGCTTTTGGCCTTCCGAAGCTCAAGTGGAGCTTATTTAGTTGTTACCCATAAGCCCTCTTTGAGTGCCAAGGATCATCACCGGGTTTGTAGGCTTCCGCGATACCCAGGCCGGTCAGGTAGGAGACCACGGAGGATCCGAAGTCCTCCGGCCAACCAGTGCTTTCGAGGTTGCAGAGACTGCTGCACCCGAGTAAAGCCTTACAGTCTTGAGCCAAAACTTCATCCACACCCTGTTCTCAAAGCTCTCTGAAACCGGAAAGGCTGAATTCCAAACTTCATGAATAGAGGCCCGCTCCCCCCGTCTCCAAAGCAAGCTAGTCACAAAACTGCAAATCAAACGCCACTGCCTGCAACCCCTATAAAGAATCTAAATACGAATGCCACCCCAAAGATCTAGGCATTCATTTTCTTTTTTAAACTGTCTCTGGGCTTGAACCCCTACACTTTCACAAAGGTGCAAACCTGCAACATGCAATACTAGTGCTGGGTACTGCCCACCTCGCCCTTAACTAACAATAAGAAACAGACCTGAGGACAGTACAATGGTGCTAAATAGTGCCTTTGCCTCCGCTGCGAAGTCAAGGAAACCTAGTTCAAACCGCAATACTGGTGCTAAGTATTAGCCCTGTTCCCGCTGCTGATGCAAAAAACCTAGTCATCTGATATTGCCTCTGCCCCTATCTGAAACCGGAGCACTACATCCATAAAACTGGAAACCAGGACTCCCAGCCCGAGGGATACCTCAAGCTTGCCCCTCCCCGCACTCTGCACAGTTGGTAGTCCTGGCTCTCCAAAATCCAAGCCTCGGCGGCGCAATGCAAGGGGGGTGGGCGATATGATTTAAGATTTCGGCAGGACTCACTGTTGCAAAGGTTTGCCGGCTTGGTGTTTAGGGAACTTCAGGCCTACTGTTCGGGGATCCAGAGCTCAAGTTCAAGGGTCCTGGAAGGTTCGTGCATCATGATTGAATGGTTTCGAGTCCTGAACTTGTCCTGCTGTTGCTGCAGTATCTACGGTCGTAGGACTGTGCGATAATGCCGGTTCCCGTAGTTTCAGGGTTTGGGTTTCAGGTAGCGTTGTTGACACGAGCTCGATTGAAACGCGGGTTTCTCCTGCCCTTGGTTTTGATGCTATGCGGTTTTCGAGCAATCTACATACATAAAGCTCTCGGTAGCTGGCTCGAGGTTTCATCTGAGGTACAGTGCTGTTACAATAAGCAGCTCTCTGTAAGGCCCTTGGTGTGGATTGGAAGGATGCTAAAGGTGCAGAGCTTTGGGCACGTGCCCCAGCAATTTTAGGTGCCTAGGTGCTTAATGTAGTTGAAGCTCAGCACACTGAAGGATTCCACTAAAGCCCTTCAATCCCAGCACACCAAGAGAATCTACTGAGGAACTCATCATTCTAATTAGCTACCTTGCTCATTTGCTTTGTCCTGGGCTGCGGGTTTAAACATTCAGAAAGGACGACAAAAATCTCATCAACTCTCCCCGCGAAGCCAGGGTGATACTCGGAAGAACCTATGCCACAGGAGGCAAGACGTCTTACAGCCTCGTCCTCCAAAGCCTTTCTACTTTCCGACTTCTCGACGTCGCTACATCTGTCTACCCTCTCCTTTTCCCCGCTCTCTCTGTCTGTCTCTTTCTCTGCGTTGTCTGCCTATCTCCTTATTTCGTCTGTCTCTCTCTCTGTCTCTCTCTCTCTCTCTCTCTCTGCCTGTCTCAGTCTGTGACCCTGCTCGGGTGCCCGAAGCCCCGAAACCCACCACCACGGCCTACAGCCCGACAGCGAACGCTCAATCCCGACACTTTGCACCCTCTTGCTAGACAGTCCTCTGCACCTGTTCCAGAAACACTGCCTCTGGATCCCCGTTTGATTTGTTATGTTTGGGGCATGTTCCTCACTGCAGGTGGTTTGGGCTGTCTGGGCCCTCCAGAAATCTAAGTAAGACACTTTGATTGGAGGTCATGTTCAATGCCGGGGGATTGGTCTCGCAATCTCCAAAGCCCCTAGAAAGACATTCAGCAGGCCCTTGAAAGCCACTACGCCACTGGGAGAAATCTAACAATGTATCCCTGAAGCCCTGGTTTGAAACTGGGCTTGCTGGCTGCCAGAAAA
Organism: Symbiodinium sp. CCMP2592; assembly: GCA_905221615.1. Lineage (NCBI taxonomy): Eukaryota > Dinophyceae > Suessiales > Symbiodiniaceae > Symbiodinium > Symbiodinium sp. CCMP2592. The sequence goes on along the minus strand of CAJNDT010006169.1, from coordinate 1,281,174 downwards.
CAACCTGCGACCTGTTGCCCGAAAAGAAGGCTGAGTAATCCCTAAACCTTGAACCCCCAACCACCAACTAAACCCTCTCTCTCTCTCTCTCTCTCTCTCTCTCTCTCTCTCTCTCTCCCAGGCAAGACCCTAGAACCCCTAAACCCCTGAACCCTGAGCCCCGTCAAAGCATGGCACTCGCTTCCGGGCTCGCGTGATGCCGACGTACAAAGTCTTGAGCCACGCACACAGCAAACCGTGCTTGTCCTGCGAGACACTTCTCTTTAGGGTTTAGGGGTTTTTTGCCCTCCTACCTAGCAAGGACGAAGCCCGCATTGCAGGGTGTCTCGGTTGAACAGTTTTACAACAGTTTAGGGGGTTTAGGGTCTAGGGTTTCGTGTTGTGGGGGCTGGTAGGCTCAACATGTTAAGGTCTACGGCACACCTGCAGTAGAAGGGCCTGCGTAACTAGAATACGGCTTTGGAGTTTATGTATAACCATATTCTGGTTACGCTGGAGGTCCCGAAGGAATACAAGTTCTCATTTATACATAGTTCTTGATTTTCGAGCCATGTCTAAGGTCGCTGAGCTTCCAAAATCCGTGTCACCTGCCTGACTTTTGCAACCCAAGGAGCTGGGTTGTAAAAGCACTCAGCCACCACACTGAAAACCCTTAACCCTAAAGCTCAAATTCCGAAAATTAAACCCTAAAGCTCAAATTCCGAATATTAAACCCTAAAGCTCAAATTCCGAAATATTAAACCCTAAAGCCCAAATTCCGAATATTACCCCCGCCGCCCCACCCCAACAGTCCTTGTCGAAGGGTACCACCCGCTTCTTGTCCAGAGCAGAAACCTTTCGCAAGAAGAGCGGTCTCTGTGAGAAGCTTCCTACCACGGCTGGCCAGCTCCGTTTCCGAAGACTCGAATGCTAGTTGAGGCTGGGAGCAACGCTGAAGGGTAAAGTTGAGCAGTCAACAAGCATGCTCAAGTACCAGAAGCCATAGGAAGGAGCTGTGATGCCAAAGCTGACCATGTACCTTCCAAATACTCATACGAACAATTAATACTATTACTAATACTAATAAAAATACTTATACGTCTTCCCTTCAGGCGCTTAGGAGTTCAAAGTCCGGTGACCTTTCACGCCGCCTACTCTTGGAGGACAGATTGCACAGGGAACCCTCGCGTAGTCGTAGTATGTGTTACAGTAGGTGTCGGTTTGCAGCGGTGGTAGTACTAGCTAGCAGTAGTAGTAGTAGTGGTAGTAGTAGTAGTAGTAGCAGTAGTAGCAGTAGTAGTAGTAGTAGTAGTAGTAATGGTAGTGGTAGTGGTAGTGGTAGTGGTAGTGGTAGTGGTAGTGGTAGTAGTAGTCGTCGTAGTAGTCGTAGTAGTCGTAGTAGTCGTAGTAGTCGTAGTAGTAGTAGTAGTAGTAGTAGTAGTAGTAGTAGTAGTAGTAGTAGTAGTAGTAGTAGTGGTAGTGGTAGTAGGAGTAGTAGTAGCAGGTAGTAGTTAGTAGGTAGTTAGTAGGTAGTAGTACTAGGTAGTAGTAGTAGTAGCAGTAGTAGTAGTAATAGTAGTAGTAGTAGTAGCAGCAGTAGTAGCAGTAGTAGCAGTAGTAGCAGTAGTAGCAGTAGTCGTAGCAGAAGTAGTAATAGTAGTAGGACTAGTAGTAGCAGAAGTAGTAATAGTAGTAGGAGTAGTAGTAGTAGTAGTAGGAGTAGTAGGAGTAGGAGTAGGAGTAGGAGTAGGAGTAGGAGTAGTAGTAGTAGTAGTAGGAGTAGTAGTAGTAGTAGCAGTAGCAGTAGCAGTAGCAGTAGCAGTAGCAGTAGCAGTAGTAGTTCGGTGGTCTTCGGTGGTCTTGTAGTAGGAGGAGGAGGCGGGCTGGTAATGGGTTTCACGTATGAGCTAGTGACGGTCTCCAGGTTTAGGATTGAGGTCTGGGCATATGCTGCGAGTGAGTCGGAAGCTCTCGCTCCTAGAAACTGATGGGTGCAGCCATAGAAATCGGCCGATCTTTCGAGAAGAGTTGAGCTGCGCAAGTCTGTCCGAGCCTCCAAGTTGTTGGTCTCCATGAAGCCGAAGACTAAATTCCAAAGCTGCGTCGCTTGCGACTCGCTCGTGTCCTGTTCCGGGCAGCGTAACCCGGATGTTAAGGCTTCTTGTTACTAGGGCTGCCACATAAGCAGGGCATATCAAGAGCGTGAGCGAGAGCGAGTTCGAGACAAGTGGTTATATCGGTAACTAGTTATTCGTCTAGGAGTTGTGTAGTCCAAGTGGGCAGCAACCATCTCGGGAACTTTCCCTCCATCCTGAACCCCAAGATAGGAAGTGGACATAGAATGCGCGTGAAACCCGATTAACAGGGTGGTTGTCAAAATCATGGTCCCTTGTTGGGCACCCTAAATATTAGGTGCCGTACTATATTCGGGACCCAAAAAGGTACCGTAATCTTGACAACCGCCCAACAGGTCATGACCACGGCAATCTTAGGCCAATAAAGCCACGAACCCAAAAGGCGCTCCTTGGCCATGTCGCTGAACGGGTCCAGCATCAACACATCAAAGAACTCCAAACCTGCTATCGGCTGAAAAGGGGCTGGGGTCTAGGGTTTCGTGGCTCTATGCCGACTACCATGGGAAAGGATCAATTTTTCTTCCTGGTTTGAAGTAGCTTGGTTCAGCAAACAACGAGGACACTGTACAAGTCTCTGCTACATACCCAATCTCTAGGGCAACGTACTCGAAGTTCTTCCACGAGAGTCTAGTTATCTAAAGATCCCATGCGAGGGAACCCCTGACTTAAAGAACCATCTGCACCTTTCTCTAAAAAAGAACAGGCAAAACCGCAGCTCAACGCGTGCTTTGCAAAATCACGCAACTGCGGCTGACAAAGGAATCTTGTAATAATTACTGTGCCACCGGCTTTGGGGGCGGCAGATAACCGTATATTACAAGGAATAAGACTTGTAAATGCTCCAGGTCCAGTAATGTAGGGGCCTTAATAATTGGAATAGGGTTTTGGGGCCCACTATGCTATAATCATAATAAGAACCACCCCAAAAAATAGTACTGTTTTCATTTAAAAATCATAAGAAACCTCCACAATAGTATTGGTGATTATTAAGGCCCCTATAGTATCCCTTTCGTTCTTCCGGAGCCTCATCGGGCCGAAAAGTCGACGAGTAAGTCCACCGCATGCATAGAGAGAGCGGAGATATACACTAAACCTAAGTGCTCTTAGAGCCATAATAACATAGGTTCTTTAAAAACCTAAGTGCTCTTAGAGCCATAAAAACGTAGAAACTTCAACTTTACTGAAGAAGGAAATATGGAAACCGATTCGGAAGAAGCCTGAAGTAAACTCCAAACCTCAAACCCCGTAGTCCACGCTCGTCCAGCCTTTGCAGTCCTGGACGGTCATGACCTCGGGAGATTTGATGGGAGGCCAAAAGGGGGGTTTAAGATTCTTGGGGTAGGGATTCCTCAAAATGAACCCTGTTAGGGGAACCTCAATCCCTGCTAAACCCCCATAGACTAAAACTATGAAGATGCGGTTTGAGCGACTTCACGGTTTTGGCTCTGGGGTTTGTCGGCTCAAGCTTTGGGGGGTGGAAAGTTTGTGCAGGCTGAGAGTTTTGGTGCTTTGGGGGTTTAGGGTCTTGAGAGTTCTTGAGTTTGGAAGCCTCAAAAGGTGGGGTGAAGGTGGCTAGGATTAAGGATCCCTTAATTTCAGGGCTCTCTTCTGGGACTCTTTGAGGAGATCAGGCTTGCAGGATCGATATCGGGACACTCTAAACGGAGGGGTTTCTTACAATGAGGAACCCCGCCAACATGTAAGAGTGAGCACTCGAGGAGCCAAGGATTGCGGCAGCTTTTCTTGCATCTCCAGCTTCTTAGCCTGAGCTGTGAGTTTCTTGTTTCTGAGGGCTTGGAGATCTCGCTCAGCTTTACAAGCCGTTGGGGTGTAAACGGTTCCAGAGCACGTTGGATTGGACTTCAAGCTTTCCTGCTAAGATCCAGGGCGTGGTTTGGGTGCTTATTCCGCGGTTCCAGGTTTCGACCTGTTTTGCTTTTCTCGGGCAGTGGGTGAAGGGCTCCAGGTTTTGCTGACCTCAAGCTGAATTTAGCTGTGCAAAGAAGGTCGAGCTGCGTTTGTGTCGCAAGAATTGCAGACTCAGGACGTCGGTACAGGTCTGCTGGTTCAGGCAACATTGTGCAGCCTGACTGAATGTGCTTGCCATCATACATGTGCCGAACGTATCCATGCGCCAACTATGTGTTTGTGAAAACCGATTACCTCTCTACATACACCTATTTGTATATCAACAAACAAAAACTAAAATAACACCTATGACGATCATCTGCTAGGTCTCGGTGCTTTGTTTTGAGAACCCGGTAGTTTAGTCGTCCAATGGGCATGAGAAACCCACCGTCGAGTCCGTCCTATGCAGATGCAGGGATCCAGTGTAAGAATCCAGATCCGCTCAACCGCTTCTAATCGGGTGGCCTCGCTCCAAACAAGGACCACCTGCTTCGCCCCGAACTCGAGAACTGCCCCAGCCGTTCCTCAGCTTGTGGCTTTCCCTCGCTGCAAGAGCTGGGGCTCGGACGTAGTATTAGTTTACGATCGGCCCCCTTTGCAGCGCACTGATTTCAAAACAGCTGACAAAGTCCGCGCTCTGGGCAAAGGCGATTGACAGTCCAGAGCTTCCGTGGGGGGTTGTGGAAAGTTCGTCTTCTCAAATGCACGCACGGGCACTGTTTGAGGAAGCAGCAGCACTCCCCTCACTCGTCGGCTCGTCAGCTTGGTTCGTCTTGTTGGCGAAGATGATGTCCTTCCAGGATCCGTATATGCCACAAAGCGCCAAAGCCCTACAGAATCCCAAAGCACCCCAAAAGAAGTACGGCATCAACTACGCGAAACAACTGCAAGCACCATACATATGCACGGACTGCTGTGCGAAACCATGCAGCAACAGGTCTCTTCACAGCCTCTCCCTCCCTCCCTCCCTCTTACGGGCATCCCCCTGAGGAACTGCAAATCTATACTCACGAATACGTACTCTCCGGGAGCCCTTTCTACAATCACCAAAACCCGAACACCAACCGAAACCTTGAACCTGACTTCATGTGGGAGTTTCCGAAAATATGGGACCCTAATAAAGTACCCTCAAGAGTAGGATCCTTATTATAAGGACCCCAGACTAAGGTACCCCGAATTTTCGGAAACTCCCATGTAGTCCTGGGCTTTCTCCCATGACATGCCAGTCAGAATCTGTGGTGGGCTGCCTCAGTCTCAGCTATGCTTGCATGTCTCAGTGTAGTTTGTAACTAGCCTTAGAGTTTGGGAGATCATTAGGTTTAGGGATTTATTCGGTTTTACATTCCGGGGTTCAGGGTGTGCGTAGGGGCTTGCAGCTTTTGCAGCAGGAATCAGAGCAGGCTTAAATATTGGGCCCTGCGGAGCCTTCCTGTTGAGGAATCTACATATCGAGACGACTAAGCTCCGTACAGTTCAGGAATATCATAACTTCAACCAGCAACCCTTAATCCTTAAACCCTAGTACTAAAGACTGGAATGGGGCTGATCATCCGGGTAGCCTTTGCAACTCAAGGTTTGGAGTTAAGTCTCGGATCAGGATGACTCGCAGGAACTGTTCATACATTTGCCGGGTTTCCATGGCCTTTCGACAAAGACATGACTCAGGGTTCCGAAACCGAGCGTGGTTTCAGGGTTCAAGGATTTTGGGTTCAGGATTCAATCATTTAAGGTTTACAGTTGAACTGTTACAGGCTTAGGGTTCACTGCTCTAGGGCTTTAGGTTCAGTTGTTTAGGTTTTCAAGTTCTGGATGTCGCATGGGATGCCAACGACCTTGCAATAGTTGGAGTTTTGTTAGACAGCATCACATGAGCTTTCGGCCAGCCTGACGGAAAACAGAGGGGGTTTTGTAATGGCTGGGCGCTCTTGATTGCAGCTATTTTCCAAAATGCCCGTCTGATCGTGTTCTTCGTCACTGCTCCGTGGGACTGTTTTGATTGCTTCCTGGAAACGGTCATTCAGGCCACGCCGTACATGCATCAAGATGCGAGCCGTCTTCAAGCCAGGTTTTTCGGCTCCTCTAGCTTTGACAAGAAAGCCTAACGCGCCAACTATTCGTCAACGCCAAACCCAGAACCGAACCTGTTCTGTTCCGGGAAAGCCTGCAAAGACTTTCGCGTTTTGAGAACGCTTTCAACGATGCAAGGCTCGGGGGTAGACTTGTGTGCATGGAATCAAGCCCCGTTTAAGGGGTGCAGGTGCATTGATCTTCCGTCCGGATTTTGAGTCTTGCAATCCTGCAGTGCTGGATCTAACCTTCGCCAGACTTATAGCCGCATGCGTCGGCAGTAAAGGACTTTTTCGGGTGTGGGTCCGGGGCCGTAAACCGCTAGACGCGTGGGGCTTCACAAGAACAGCGATGCTGGCGATATAATTCCAGGGGCCTGAAATAAGTACCAGTACTGTTCCTTAGGTTCCTTCATATATACCCCGAAATCCAGTCATTAGGAGCCTGTTACGTTGTTGCAAGCCATCCTGCGAGTGCAGGAACTGGGTGGCTAGCAGGGAATTCCGGGCTGTGTGGCTCAGGGGTTTCGGGCTTGGCCTAGGTACTCCAAACATCAGCCATCACCTATTGTCCTCGTGCCGGTTCTACGTTTTCATTTCCCGGGCACCCTGGCAGTGAAAGCCTAAACCCTTTGCCAGGGCTCGGCGGAGCCCGCAACGTTTTCGAGGTGCAGGGTTGAGGGAGTTTAGAGGCTAGGGGATTTAGGGTTGGGTTTGGGAGCTTAGGAGTTTCGGATTCGGGTTCAGGCACTTTAGCTAACCCCAATAGTGACCCATTCGTAAGCAATCCCAGGCGCTAGATTTTACTCGAGACTTTTCTCGCGGCAGCTTGTCGATCTTATCCGGGAAAAGGCCGGTAATGATATCCTCAAGACAGGGTTACTTAGGGTTCAGCTTGCAGATTCTAGATGTCTGTTGCCAGCCGTCTAATAGAACAAAAACTAAGAAAACATGCCGTTCTTTGACTGCTCAGCCCTAACGGCTCGGCAACCAAGCCGGGCAACATCCCGACAGTCGATTGCCGAGTTAGACTGCTGAGGGCCCATGTAGGGTCTGAATATTTCCTGAGTACCAGTATGCCCTTACAACCCCTGTATATAAGTAAGATACGCCACGGGCCTGTTCTGATTGCGGAGGCTGGCTGCTGCATTGGAGGTTTCAAGCCCCTTCAAATTCTAAACGCAAAGCGCTTCTCGCCTGCCGGTTATAACTGAACTATCAGCAGTACTGATAACAAGAACGACCGTAGTAAGGATGATCGTCAACAGAACAATCCGAAAACTTAAACAAGAAATGAACAAACACACAGTTCAACAACAAAGCATCCGTGCATACACAGACAAGCAAACAATCAAGATAAACACATCGTAATATGCAACAAGAATAACTTGCAGTAGTTGCATCTATTGGTAATGGTAGCAATGGCTACCCATACTCATAACAATACTCAAGCTAACCGTTACTTGACTTGAATAGGGAGCAGGTGGTGCCTGAAAATGCATCGAGCCTTTTCTCACCGTGACGTGTGCTGCACAGTTCTCCATCCTAGTAGACAGGCGTAATATATACTCTTAAGAAGCCCAGCGTTTACCTTTGCAAACAAACTATGCACCACCCCAAAACCCTAAACCCAGACTTTGTCAGCAAGCAAGACTCCGAGAGGGATCAGCGAAGACCCCACCAGGACGACCCTAAATCCCATAGAACCTCTTCATCGAGATCATATTTAGTTTTAAGGCAAGAGGGCGCCCCCCCAAAAGTAAACCCAAAACCCTGGTCCAGAATGGCAGAGGCCAGCTCCAATATGCCATGAGTGGAGCGATGGTTGTGCGTGAGGTGGTTGATATCCGGAACCTGCGGCTCTGATGGCTCCGATTGGAAGGGCTATGGCTTTGGGCTTCGCGGTTCGTGTGTCCCGAAGTCGGTGAAAGCGGCGATCTGTCTGAGGGCTCCGGTTGGGAGGGCTAAGGCTTTGGGCTTCGCCGTTCGTGTGTCCCGCAGTCGGTGAAGGGTTGGCTTGCTCTTGCCACATGCCGGGTCTGGCCTTCACAAAATCAGCCGATATAGGGGCCTTAAGTGTGGCTCCTCTGTAGTATAGTCATAATACGGAGGCCCAGGCTTCTATACTACCCACCGCCACTGACGCCCTCATGGAGCCATCTTAGACGACTGGCATCTTGAACTGCGGTATCCCGCCCCGTGAGTGCACAAGCGAAGCTGCAAAGCAGCTGCTGCAAATACGAAAAACACCGTTTAAGTCCATGGCCCCCAGACCCAACTTCGCAACTCAAAACTCAACACCCACCCGGACCTCCAGCCCTGAAGCCGTAATCCTCAGTCCAAAATCCAAGAACCTGGGCCCTAAGGAACCTACATTTTTCTAGGGTTCCTTATTATGACTTCTTTATATAAGTCCTTAAACAGGTAGGTTACTTGGGGTTAAGGAAGTCCTACAGGCTGATCATCCCTAAAAGCTGCCAGCTCGTTTTCACTAATGGGGAGGTCTGAGTACATGCTCCTCGCATCCACGCCTATTAACATCTTCACAGTAGAGTATGCCCCAAAGCCCAAATCTAACTGTTAAGGTCCTGGGTTAACACTTTAGAAAACCCATAAACCCTTCTTAAGACTCGCGTAAGCCCCTGCAAAACTCTTCGTGGACCCTTGCGCAGTTTCAACCATTGAGCCGAGAGGTAGCCAGACCTCGCACACTGCTATACTAATGATGTGAATAAGACGACGAAAAATCTACAGTGCCTTCGCACCATTGAAAATCCTACAGTAAACCCCAAAAAGTTGGAAACCGGATAAAGGCCAAATAGTGTTGGGATTCCCTATACATTACTCTTAAGGAATGAGGCTATTGGGTTTCCAACTTTTTGGCTTCTGCTGTAGTCTAACCTGTCCTAAACCATGAGTCTGACCTCTTGCCAGATTGCGGGTGGCCGAACCGGAGTTACGGTGGCAACAGCTTCTTCCTCCGGAAGCGGCGCGATGATGCTCCTGCTCAGTAGGTTTAGGGTTTAGCATTGGGACTGGTGTTTAGGATTGAGAGCTCAATAAGTTGCCTATACTATTTTGGGAGTTCTTTATTGTTGTTCTTGCATAATATGTCCCAAACCCCTGTTCTAACTACATTAAGGAAAGTACGGCTTGGGCCTCCACGGTTCTGCGTGCTTAGCCCCGGAAGTTGGACACTGGAAGTTTTGGACTCTAAACCGTAAAAATCGTAATACCCTAAACCTCCAAAGCCCTAAACCCCAAACCCCTAAAACCCTCAACCCTACTTGTATTGGCCGCAAGAGGCCTCAACCCGAAGCTCACTTGCGCTGCGGGGGCTGGAGAGATCTAAGCCCCTTAGACCGAACACATAAGTCGGGTTTCGGCGCTCACACTCGGACAATCCAGGCGAGGCATGTGGTTCGAGGCATAAGTCGGGTTGGGTTTAGGGGTTTAGAGATTCAGGGTCAACACATAAATTCAAACTTTTTAGAGCCCCCTCTCTTGGGTTTCAGACTATAGTGCCAATAGAAATGTGACAGGGGCCCTTCAGAATTCGGTGAGGTTCCAGGTTCCACAAACTGGCAAGAACCAAGTAAACAGGACACATGCCCGGTGCTCTCCTAAAATATGCAGGTTGCAAATACATTGATACATCTTTCCCACAACGGGTGCTCTGCGACTTCACACGGAAAGACGCTCTTGGAATAAGGCGTTTTAGAATGGTCAAGATCGTCTAGTCTACTAGACGGAGTCTTGCGGGTCTTGCGGCCTCGAACTGTCAGGTATCCACAACCTCGAAACCATACTCATACTGCTGCGTCCGCCTCTACGACGACAACTTTATTAAACCATCCTGCACCCCTGAGGCCTAGATCCCTAAATCTCTGAAGCCAACAACCCTAAAACCCTAAACCACCAGCAGACGATTTTAGGTTTCAAGCTCCCTTCTCGTTCCCAACGCTCCGGCTCATCCCCAGCCCGCAGGAGGAGCCACCGGCATTGGGCTTGTAGCTTGGGCAGGGCAACTTGTCATAGTTGCCGCTGCCTTAAGAGCTCAGGATCTAGGTCTCATTCAGGGGCCAGGATAGCTAAGAGACAGGTGTTCCCTTAACCACCCTGTATAGCTACACTATGTTACACTGCTATATACCCTCAAACCATCCTACTAGCTAGTCAGACCTCCAATTAATTACATTATTACATTATGTGGAATCTAGGGGCCCGAATGGCTAGAACAAGTTGTGAAACATCTTCCACCATATTTAAATTGAAGAACCCTAAGGAATAGTATCAGCACTTGCTGAGAAACACTAAACTCTAGCAAGGCTTAGCTATATGCTGACACTCGGATATTCTGTGTTTGTTCGATACGCACCGTGGGGCAAAGTCAGGAAAGGTTACGGGTTAGAGTTTACCTTAACCCTGAAGAACCTACCTTTTTAAGGACTAGTATAAGGAAATCATCATAGGGAACCCTAAAAAGGTAGGTTCTTCAGGGTTAAGGTAGGGTTAATCATCTGGGCATGTCGGAGCTTCCGGGTTCACTTCCACGAGATCTTTGACGGCTCCGTTTACAAAAACGGATGTCATCGGGAAACCCGGTGCCAGATGTCAGTGGCGACGCATGTGTGAACAGCTTTTGTCGCACCTTACGCCCAGTATCCCTTAAGTTTGAACATAGCTGTACCATCTACTTCCTTGCGCCGGCAGCGCAATTCAGTTCTGGTATGTTCCCATGATAGTTTTCGAAGAAAATGCGCAGCCCTGATCCTGATACAAACACCGAATACTGGGATCCCACTCAGCACAAGGAAGGACCCCTGAAGAAAGCGACTGCTGATTTAAGACCCCCCCCGCCCTCCCCGCAATTAAGCTTGGAGTCACAAGCATGCGTAACCTCAAGGGGGGCTGAGTACCCTACGCCACGCAAAGCTAAGCTCATAAATGGCAGACTCAGCCCGAAACAACCCACTTTCAAGGAACCTCTAACTCTAACCCTCAAGCCCTGAACAACAACTTTTAAACTCCAAGACCCTGAACCCCAAAAATGACAAGGTGCAGCATTCGAGCCTGCTCCTTAGCCCCTTCGTGCAGCCCTGCTTGAGCTTTTTGCAGCATGCCTCCAGCTTGTCATAGCCTTCAGGGTTTATAGGGTTGAGGAGTGTAGGATTTTCGGTTCAGGAGTTTGGGATTTTCGGGAGCTTAGGATTTATGGTTTAGGACTTTAGGATTTATGGTAGGAGCTTGGGGTTCAGGGTTTCAACTCGCAGGCACGGATCCAGGGTCTAGGGTTTAGGAGTGTGAGGTTTTTGTTCGCCTTCTACTTCGCAAGGGCGAGCCCGCAGGGTTCAGGGTTGACATAGGGCTGGGCGCATCTTCCATCAACCGGAGGGTACATGTTAAATAGAGACTCAGGCTTACACTGTATTGGGCCCCTTGGTGTTCTGAAGCTACCAGTTTGAGAATTCAGGCGTGCTAGGTGTGGGGACTTCGTGTCCATGTGTTGTGAGCTGCAGCCAACACAAGAGGATGGCGAACATGCTATCAAGACCAGGGTTGAAATCCTGAAACGCTAAACGCCACTAAACCCTCAACGGGAGCTGTTAACGTAAACACTCCACTAGCCTGGAATCAGAAGCCGAGTTGCAGCTACCATCTATGTCCCCACCTCAGAGTGTCGCTCAGAGTCGTCACTCCAGGGAGGAAAGGCTCGGCAGATGCATGGATCTGCAGTTTGATGAAGTGCAGTGTTCAACGTGGATCTTTCGGCGAACAGGCCGGGGGCATTCTGCGATGATTCCGACAACGAGCAGGGACAAGCTCGAAGTGTTGCTGCTCAATCGATGAAACACCGTGCCACAGCTGGAGCGTTGTGTATTTCTTGCGCTCGCAACGTCCTTTGGCCAGAAGCAGCCCCGAATCTAGAACGGACTGTGAACAAGATGTATGTGCTATCGAAGCACACTGCCCCATGTATTGCGCGGACGAATACTCCCATTTGCAAATTCTGGCACTTCAAGCCTGTGACGAGGGCATACAGAAACGCAACCAGTAGCATTCTCATTCCTGCTTGCAAGTTTGCCCAAGGCAGCTCGGACTTTGGGATTTATTTTGGTCATCTCAAATCTCAAACTCTAGCAGTATGGATAGGGTGTGACTGTATCAGCCGATTTCTGCAAGCATGAGCACAACCCCACCGACAAACATGCAGCCACACACACAGACACACAGCCACACACACAGACACACAGACACACAGACACACACACACACACACACACAGACACACACAGACACACAGACACACACAGACAGACACACACAAACAGACACAGACACAGACACAGACACAGGCACAGGCACAGGCACAGGCACAGGCACAGAGGCACAGAGAGGCACAGAGGCACAGAGGCACAGAGAGGCACAGAGCCACACAGAGGCACAGAAAGGCACAGAGAGGCACAGAGGCACAGAGAAGCACAGAGGCACAGAAAGGCACAGAGCCACAGAGCCACACAGACACCCAGACACCCAGACACGCAGACACGCAGACACACAGACACGCAGACATGCAGACACGCAGACACACGCAGACACACGCAGACACACACAGACACACGCAGACACACGCCGACACACAGACAGACACACAGACAGACACACAGACAGACACACAGACAGACACACAGACAGAGAGACAGACAGAGACACAGACAGAGAGACAGACAGAGAGACAGACAGAGAGACAGACAGAGAGACAGACACAGAGACAGACAGAGAGACAGACAGAGAGACAGACAGAGAGACAGACAGAGAGACAGACAGAGAGACAGACACAGACACAGACAGAGAGACAGACAGAGAGACAGACAGAGAGACAGACAGAGAGACAGACAGAGAGACAGACAGAGAGACAGACAGAGAGACAGACAGAGAGACAGACACAGACACAGACACAGACACACAGACACACAGACACAAAGACACACAGAGACACAGACAAACAGAGACACAGAGACACAGACACAGACACACAGAGACACAGAGACACACACAGACACACACAGACACACACAGACACACGCAGACACACGCAGACACACACAGACACACACAGACACACACAGACACGCACAGACACACACACAGACATACATAGACACACACAGACACACACAGACACACACAGACACACACAGACACACACACACACACACAGACACACACACACACACACACGACACACACACACAGACACACACACACACACACACAGACACACACACAGACACACACAGACACACAGAGACACACACACAGAGACACACAGACAGACACAGACACACACACACACACAGACACAGACAGACACAGAGACACACACACAGACACAGACACACAGACACACAGACACACAGACAGACACAGACAGACACAGACAGACAGACACACACAGACACACACAGACACAGACACACACACACACACACACACACAAACAAACAGAAGCACACGGACAAACAGGCACGCAGCCAGGCAAACAAAACATCAAACAAGCAACCACACAAACAAACCACCAAACAACCAAGCACACCTAACCATGCAAACAAACTAACAACAAACAAGCAAACTCAAACACACACACACACACACACACAAATATAGAAATTACGCAACTAAGTAAACAAGCAAGCATGAAAGCCTGAAAAACGAACAAGGATGTAAGCAAGCAAGCGAGCGAGCGAGCAAGCTGGCAAGCAAGGAAGCAAGCAAGCACAATACATACGCGTGTATTGCTTTCCCCCCCCCTCTCTCTCTCTCTCGCCCTCTCCCTCTCTGCTGTTGCATCCAGAAGGTCTGCCAGCGCCAGGCAGTGCTTGTTCCTTATGCAAAGAGAATTGAGTAACTTATAGAACGCGTATGAGCTGTACCGATGGCTTGTTGGTTACATGTGCGAAAACATACTAGAATGGTTCACTCTGCTCGCTTGTGTCTGTCGCGTTTCGCCTAGCCACATATCCGCCAGACGTGGTACTTGCCGTTGCAGATGAACTCAAAGCCACCTTTCCTGATCTCACACTTGCCTGAGGAGAGCGACGTGGGAGCTTCTTTGCACCTTAAATGGGATGTCCTCGTAACAAGGTTAGCTACGCTTTGAGGTCCATATTGGCGATCGCCATCGTCTGAACCTCCTGTTGGCTGTAGGATGTTGGGCTCAGATATGGAGGGCCTGGGATTTGACTCGGCCAGCCCAGCCCAAGCCCAGCAACGATCCCAGCAGGCAGTTAAGCTCACTGGCAAACCCGACATCCTGCGCCCAAAGCCGCAAGCTGAAGTCCGATGGCCTTAAACCCTGGAAAACCTCGCTGAAGCCCTAAACGGCCCTAAACCCTCGAGGCCCACGCCCTACTCCGGAATTCGTGAAGCGCTTCTTACTTCCACCCAAAAGGAAAGGGATTAACGCTGACCTTTCAATTTTAGGATTGACTGACAAAGCCGAAAAGATGGAAATATGGGACTAGCTGACTAGCTCATCAAAAAAGGTTGGTGAACGTTGCAAGTAAGAACCAAAAGCTTAACATGCAGGGCTGACTTACGAGAGCCCAAAAGCTGTGTAGAATTGGGCTTGGGGCCAGCAAGCCTCAAGGAGCGGGAGCGGGAGCCTTGAAGCCATGAGCCCAAGATTTCTAAGCTCTGGACCCTCGAGCCTCGGGCCTTGAGATTCCCGTCTACCGAGCTGCACATGTTGCAGGTCCAGGCCTTCTGCTCCTGGGTTTAGGGGTTTGGCATTCCGGGTTTTCTTGTCTCCCACCTAGCTAGGAGGGGTGCTTGGTTTAGGCCTGCATGCTTCTCAACAGCTTTTGGGGGTACATTATAGCCGGACAGCACTGTTGCTAATTTAATAGTGCTGCTGTCCCGACTGCAGTACAGCATACTACTACGACGACCACTCCGCCGACAACGACTACTGCGACCAGGGCGGCGACGACAAGGGCGAAAACTGCTACTGCTCACTACTACCCTTAGAATTTCCACGACCACGACGGCGACGATGGCCACGAGGACGACTAGTACCAAGTGGTAGTGGTAGTGCTAGTGGTAGGAGTAGTTGAAGAAGAACTAGCAACAGTAGTAGTAGTGGTAGCCGCAACAGCAGCAGGACGACGAGCAAACAGCAGTTGCAGTAGTTCTTAGAAGTGGTAGGAGTAGTACTACTACGACGACGACGACTACTACTACTACTGCTGCTGCGACACTGCTAGTACTGCCACTGCTGCTGCTACTACTGCTGCTACTGCTGCGACTACTGCTGCTACTACTGGTACAAATATACTACTACTACTACTACTACTACTACTACTACTACGACTACTACTACTACTACTACTACTACTACTACTACTACTACTACTACTACTACTACTACTACTACTACTTTCCTACTACTACTACTACTACTACTACTACTACTACTACTACTACTACTACTACTACTACTACTACTACTACTCCTACTACTACTACTACTACTACTACTGCTACTACTACTACTACTACTACTACTACTACTACTACTACTACTACTACTACTACCTTTACTACCTTTACTACCTTTTACTACCTTTACTACTACTACTACCACCACTACTACTACTACTACTACTACTACTACTGCTACTGCTACTGCTGCTAATGCTACTGCTACTACGACTAGGACTACGACTACGGCCACGACGACGACGACGACGACGACGACTACTACTACTACTACTACTGGAACCACTACCACTACTGCGGCTACAGCTGCTACTGGATCGCACTCTCGCAGCCCTGCGACGACGGCGACTTCCCAAGTTTAAAATCCTTGTACCGCTTAGCTGAGCCCTGAAGCCTCCTAGGGTTTGAGCAACGAGGAAGCTTTTTCCACCGACACACAGTGATCTTGGGCACCTTGAGGCTTCATGTTGGCTAATGAAGACTTCAGTCAGTGTATGCTGGGAAGCCAACAAAAGGGCCTTTTGAGATAGTCAGGTTTGGCTTTCGCTGATGTGTGACGTGTTGGTACCCTGCTCCCTACGAAAGCACATTAAAGCACCTCTCGAAGACAATTAACAAGCCACCTCCGCCTTATTGCAGTATCAATCAGGTTGCTAAAGCCTCAGTCGCACACGCCTAGACTTCTTGAGTGGTTGGTCTGTGCGGCCTGCAATCATTAAAACATGCATCCAGCGTGCTTTACGCGGCT